>VMDR010003216.1:0-75443 GCA_007922815.1 Macrotus californicus
TAGAAGATAGACAGGGGGAGGTTAAGAATAGTGTAGGAAATGTAGAAGCCAAAGAACTCACATATATGACCCATGGACATGAACTAAAGAGGGGGAGTGTGGGGGGAAGGGGTGTGCAGGGAGGGGGGTGGGGGGAGGAGATGGGACAACTGTAATAGTATAATCAATAAAATATATATTAAAAAAAATAAAAAATAAAATAAAATAAAACTGATGCCCAGGTCACCCTCACAGCAATTAACTCAGAATGTGGGAGGGCTGGAGGGAGAGCTGGGCATAGTGTCCAGAGGGTTCCAGTGAGCAGCCAAGTCTGGGGGCCACTGCTTTGGCTGCCCTGCACCCTGCCAGCTGCCTGGCCACTGGGGCTTTGCCTGCAGGCCTGCTGGGGCAAGGAGTAAAGGCAGAGGCCCTCTTAATGATTATTTAGCTCGCGCTTCATCAGGAGATACATGGTAACAAAGAGCTCACACACTAAGCAGGCATGTGTTGTTATAGACACACCTCGGAGACATTGTGGGTGTGGTCCCAGACCACCGCAACAAATCGAGTACTGCAACAAGGCGAGTCATAGTCTTTGCTGGTGGAGAGCCTTGCATTCTGTTTGTAAAAAAATACAACATCTGTGAAGCACATTTTTTTTTAAAAAAGCACAAAATGAGGTTATGTCTGTACTTTTCTATGGAGGAATAAGGCAACTTGCCTCGTCACCAGGCTCCTACGTTAACAGAACCAGGACTAAAATCTAAGTCTTTAGAGTTTTCAAACAAATGCTCTGGTCCCTGAGGATAATCCCTCTCAGACAAGGTCAGCATCTTCCAGAGCTGTTAGCTTAACCCAAAGAAAACAGTTCCCAGTCTGCATCTGACCCCTCACCCTGGCCACTGACCCACGGCCAGCCATGACCACAACTGACCCTTTATCTTGACCACAAGCTCTCTCCATTCTGGCCACAGCTTGGCCTCTAACCCTGACCATCGCTGACCCCTAATCGAGCCCACAGGCTGTCCCTAACACTGGCTACTGTCCCACACAACATCTTCGGTGTTAGTCAGAATGCGGAGGCCTCCAACAGCCCAGTCACAACTCCAGTACGTAACTCCGTGTATTTAAAAAGATCTCCAATACCTCTCTATTAACTGTCAGGTCAGGCGTCAAGCTCCCCCAAAGCTAGAAAACCTCCAGCCAATCCTCTCACTTCCTACTTTCTCGGTTTATATACATCCAAGGCTCACCCTTCTCAGCTGTCCAAGCAAACACACTGTTACACATACACCTTCTCACTCCTGCGGTCCCCAGGCTGGGATGCCCTTCCCCCTCCCCAAACCCACTCTCCAGGATCTTCCTGAGGACTTGCCTCCCCAGTAAGTCTACAGGGCCCACAGTGGAGGGGGGGCGGCATGTTGTCCAGGCTTACTGACCCCCTCCAGAAAGTGTCACCCGGCCCTCAAAGAGAGGAAATAGCCACCCAGCTGAAGCATCCTCACCAGGCGAGGGAGGTCAAGGCCAGCACATCCTGGGGAGTGAAGGTCAGATGGCAGGGGACACGCACTCAGATATGCACACATTCACCATGTGTGTTTATAGGGTTCTGAGCAACTGTAAACTTGGCTCAGCTCTGGCTGCCCCCTGGAGAGGGAAACCCATAAACACCTCCTGCTCCAGCCAGTTCCCCCAACAAGGCAAGTCACGTCCCAGGACTTGGACATCTCACCATCACAGGGAACTGGCTGTACTTATCTACTTTGTACTCATGAACTACATCTCCTGTCCCCAACGTAGGGAAGGGTTCCCTCCAGGATCCTGCTTGTGGTTCCCCTGAGCCTTTGCCCTAGCTCTTCAAGCCCCTGGGAATGCCTCACCACCCTGAAACGTGCACTGTAAGATACCGCCACTGTTCTCCGTCACACATAGTTAGAACTTTCCAGAAGGAGCTTGAAGACAAAAAAAAGCATGTGTAGAATAAGATGTAGTCTCTCACTATTAGAAATCCATTCCTTTGGCTTAAGCATTGCTCTCTCATAAAGGCCCCTGGGTATTTCTGTGAAAGTGCCCCATCGGAAGCAGTTGGTACATAGACAGGCACTATGCTGAAGTATGCAGGCTGGCTCTAACTTGTCACTGCCCACTTTGGGGGGATCATGACCTCTCTGAATGCACAGTGAGGGGGGATGGGCCTGAAAATTTCTAGGGTCTCTCTCTCACCACCAGCAGACAATGATCCCTCTCTTTACTCAAGGTTTCTTATTGGGAAATCACACACTTGACCTTGCCACTTTGAAATGTCGCCATAACGGTAAAGGGTAGAGATCCTACTGAGTTTGAGCCTAAAGCAGGTGAAATTAGGTCAGCTGTAAGGAACACTTCTAGACTGTGCATTACAAGGCTTAGGGAATTGTAAAGCAAAACCGCAGAATGTCACTTTTGGAAATCTTTAAATTGTAAAAAAAATGCTCCTTAAGGCTGAGTCTGGCTTTGCTGGATGTTGGGGCCTTATTATTATTGTTATTATTAAGAGGGGAGGGGAGTGTGACCTCCCCCCTAGGAAGGGGGTGGGGGACCAGGTTTTGATGGAGTTCCCAGTGCTGGGTGATAGAGAGCTGAGTGCACCGGGGGCCCCACCCCCACCTCCTCCATTGTCCTCCATTCCCCTTAATGAAGGCTCAAACCAGAGCAGCCAATGAGGCTTGGAAAATCCGCCTGTTGTGTGAGAGGATTTTCCATAAATCTCCCTCATTCAGACCGAGACAGCCCCGTGCCCTGTGGAGGGAGGGCTGCCGGGCTCCTGGAGACACTCGTTAAGAACAGGTGTTTTCTGGCTGGCTCCCTGCTCCTCTGCTGTCTGGGGGGTTTGGGAATGGTGGGGGGAAGCCCACCCAGCCTTCCTGCTCCAGGGAAGTGAGGACATGGGTTCTGACTCACCAATGGCATGGCACATTGGAGCACTGTTTGTCATAAATGTACTTGCCACCCATTCAAGTTGCCCCTCATGAAACTTTATGGACCTGCACTGAGAAGTATGGTAGCCATTAGCCACATATGGCTATTTAATTTCACATTAACTTTAAATTAGGGTTTACAAATACAATAACTCGGATGACAAGTTTAAGTGCTCGGTAGCCACATGTGGCTAGTGGCTACTGTATTCAATAGTGCAGACCTAGAACATTTCCACCATCTTTCCTATGGGACAGTTCTGTGTAACCAGTACTAGGCAGAGCAGCGTTACGTGGGTGAGGGCAGACCTGTTCAGGGCAGAAATTCCCGATTCGACAACAGGTACAAAAGTCTAGAAGTGACAATGGAGAAGGCTCCAAGGACTCAGGGAGCCCCATGTGAGGAGGAGACACAGTCCTCAGGGAGCTCCCAGCCCAAAGAGGGTTAAAAAATTCCTTGGCCAGATCTTGTTTTTCTAGCAGGTGAGGAGGAAAGGGTCCAGCTGTCACTTAGCAGGCTCATTAGTAATGTCTTCTGAGGCCTTGCCCTCCCCAGGGGTAATTATTAACAGGCCTCAGGTATGAGAGAGCATGTAGCCCAGGCCCCATCCTCCCATTCAGCCAAGAGAACCCACTGGGCATCCTGGGGAGCGCAGAGCTGAGAGTCCCACCAGGAGACAGCCCCAGGACTGAGTAATGGCTCCCCACCCGGCCCTTCCAGTCCGCCACTCTGAGCCAAGCCTTGCTTCATGCTTGATGTGATGAACCTCCAGAGTGGGGTCAGGGTGCCAACTAGAAAGCTGCCCACCACCTCCTGATTAAACAATGGAAACTGCCCAGCATTGGGGTCCATCCCTGCAGCCTCACAGAGGAAAAGTCTAACCCCTCAAACCTAAGCATGGCCTGTAGCCTTGTCAGTGGGAATTTTCCACATTTGCTGAGATTTCTGTTTGCTTTCCCCATTAGCTCAATAAGCATGGATGGAAAGATGACTAAGGTAATTAGAGACTGAATATAGCCAGGGCAGAGGGGCCAGGATGGGGTGGCAGGGGCTAGAGTGTGGCTAGAGAGGCTGTGAGTCAGGCAGGAAGCAAGAGCACATGGGACCTGGACTGAGCATGGAAACCTCTGGCCCTAGGGTAGAGAGTCCAGGAACAGAGACAGCAAGTAATAGCCTGGACCTTGTTACCATGGAGACAGCTCCAAACCAAGGCACCTTCTACCGAAGAGGACACAAACCCCTGGTTAAGTGAATGGACCCTAGAAGGGAGATGCCTACTCTGCAGCCACATATGACAACTCTCTCCAGCCTAAGTCTGGCCAGCAAAGGGCCCATGCTCATAGTGGTATTGACAACGGACTGGTGATGGCCCTGGGGAGCCCAAACTGAGCCTTGCTGATGGGTAGAAAGGCTGGCAAGAGGAATAGGTGTTTTGAACCATCTTTCCTGTGACACATCCCAAGCAGACCCCCAGCCATCATTCACTCTAGTAGGCTCCCATGTCTTTTGCTCATATGCCTCTATTAATAAAAAGTCTATAATGTGTGCCCCAACATATGTATGTGTATTTATTTATAATTTACATGTCCTACTCCACTAATAAATTAGGAACTGGCCACTGTCCCTTCAGTTCTGGTGTTTTATGTTCTAAGTCTGAGCTTCTTTCAGCCTGAATTTCTCCAGCCTAGAGATTCTTGGGAGGTGACCCACAAATCTCAAACTAAGCTGCTCTGGGGCCCCAGCTGGGGCCAAGATGCTGTTGTAAAGACTGTGACAATTCAGAAGGGAGGAAGGAGCCCAGCATTTGAACACTTGGGCAGTTTCCACGGGGGGAGAGAAGCCCACGCTGGCCCTTCTCTGAGCTACCCAGGCCTCAGCACTGTCCCACATGTTTAGGGTCAGGATGCCTCTGGCCTTGAGGAATGAGTCTCAGGAAAGTGTGATCGACTGGAGCAAGAGAGGGTTCACATAGAACAGATCATCAGGTTAACCTTATTTTCCCCTCTACAGGGTCCTCAGGGACACTGGATACTGTGATTCCTGTGAGACAAAAAGGGGCTTAGCCTCCGATCTTGGGATTCTCCCATCCATTGAGGACCAGCCTGGAAGAATGGCATGATCTTTGGTGGAGGTCATTAAACCTCAGGAAAAATTCCCCACTGACCAGCCTATGTGCTGGGAGAGAGCTCTAAAGTGATATGCCCAAGGCTCCATCCACTCAACTAGAGGCAAAGATAAGTTGATATGGCTTTTCCAGGCACTAGCAGATTTGGAGATGACTTGGGTTGGTCCTGCTGCAGTTAGAGAATCTGCTTGGGCCAGCTGTCCACCTCTTAAAGCAAATAAGGTCAGGAGCATGGGCCCTACCCCAGCAGCTTGGCCCTGGGAAATCCTTTGCTCCCCAAGAGAACACTGTGTCTGTTGTACCCCAGCCAGATACCTTGGAAATAAAAGCATATCCAAATTAAAACTATAGTAAGATACAATTTTTCATCTATCAGATTGGTAATAATAATAATAATAATTGATAGCAGACTTTATTGGCCAGGCTGTGGGGAAATAGTCACACTCATCCATCACTGATGGAAATGTAATTGTTACAATCAGCAGTGCAATTCAGCAATATGTACCAAGGTTACAAATATGTCCTTGCCAGGTGGCTCAGTTGGTTGGAGTGTGGTCCCATACACCAAAAGGTTGCGGGTTTGATCCCTGGTCAGAGGCATGTAAGGGAGACAACTGATTGATGTTTCGTTCTCACATCAGTGTTTCTTTCTCTCTCTCTCTCTCTCTCTCTCTCTCTCTCTCTCTCTGTCTGTCTCAAATCAATAAACATATCCCTGGGTGAGGATTAAAAAAAAAATTACAAATGCGTATACCCTTTGGCCAACAACTCCAGGACTGGGAACTGATAATACAGATATACCTAGAACACGTGAAATGGTGCATGTACAAGATTATTCACTGCAGCACTGTTTGTAAAAACTGAAGATGAAAATGACCGAAATCCACAGAGGACTGGTTGAATACAGGACAGATCAGCCATACAATGGAATACTATGAAGCTGTAAAAAAGGATCAAGGCATTCTTTATGTACCATTATCCAAATGAAAAGGCAAGGTACAGAACCATGTGTAAAGATTACTACCTTTTATGCAGAAAAGGGAGGACATAAGAAAAGAAATTTAAAAATTCATGCCTTTCGCCTTGTCCAGCATGGCTCGGTTGGTTGGAGGAGTGTCATGCTGTAACCAACAGGTTGCAGGTTTGATTCCCAGTCAGGGCACATATTTGGGTTGTGGAATTCAATCCCTAGTCCGAGCACATGAGAGAGGCAATCAATCAATGTTTCTCTCTCTCTAAAGAAAAGCAATAATACAGCATCCATTTATGATAAAAACACTCAGCAAAGTAGGAATAAAATGAGCATACCTCAACATAATAAAGGTCGTATATGAAAAACCTACAGGCAACATCATACTCCACAGGCAAAAACTAAAAGCTTTCCCAATAAGATCAGGAACAAGACGGAGATGTCTGCTTTCACCACTTCTATTCAACATAGTATTGGAAGTCCTAGCCACAGCAATTAGACAACAAAAAGAAATGAAAAGCATCCAAATTGGAAAGGAGGAAGTAAAACTGTCATTGTTTGCAGATGACATGATCATGTACATAGAAAACCCTATAGACTCCACAAAAAAACCTGCTCGACCTAACAAATGAATTTGGCAAAGTAGCGGGATACAAAGTCAATATTCAGAAATCAAAGATATTTTTGTATACTAACACCAAAATATCAGAAACAGAAATCAGGAAAAAAATCCCATTTGCTATAGCGACAACAAAAATAAAGTACCTAGGAATAAACCCAACCAAGGAGGTAAAAGACCTGTACTCAGAAAACTACACAACGCTGAGGAAGTAAATTAAGGAAGACACAAATAAATGGAAGCATATACTGTGTTCGTGGATTGGAAGAATTAACATCAAAATGTCCATACTACCCAAAGCAATTTATAGATTCAACGAAATCCCTATTAAAATATCAATGACATATTTCACAGATATAGGACAAACATTTCAAAAATTTATATGGACCCACAAACATGGTTCCATGTTTATATGACCTCAAATAGCTGCAGCAATTTTGAGAAAGAAGAACAAAGTAGGGGGGATCACCATACCTGATATCAAACTGTATTACAAGGCCACTGTAATCAAAACAGCCTGGTACTGGCATAAGAACAGACACATAGACCAATGGAACAGAACAGAGAGCCCAGAAATAAACCCAAGTCTCTATGGTCAATCAATGTTCAACAAAGGGGGAAGAAGCATAAAATGGAGTAAAAATAGCCTCTTCAACAAATGGTGTTGGAAGATCTGGACAGCTACATGCAAAAAAAAAAGAAACTCAACCACCAACTTACACCATACACAAAAATAAATTCAAAGTGGATAAAAGACTTAAATATAAGTCGTGACATCATAAAAGTCCTGGAGGAGAGCATAGCAAGGAAAATCTCAGATGTTCCATGCAGCAATATCTTCACAGATATGTCCCCTAGAGCAAGGGACATAAAGGAAAGAATAAACAAATGGGACTTCATCAAAACAAAAAGCTTCTGCATGGCTAAAGAAAACAGCAGCAAGATGAAAAGGGAACCAAACATATGGGAAAACATATTTGCCAGTGATACCTCAGACCAGGGTTTGATCTCCAAAATATATAAAGAACTCACATGAGTCCTCTCCAGGAACACAAACAAGCCAATTAAAAAATGGGCAAAGGACCTGAACAGACACTTCTCTAAGGAGGATATACAGAGGGCCCATAGACATATGAAAGGATGCTCAGCATCACTAGCCATCAGAGAGATGCAAATTAAAACCACAGTGAGATACCACTTCACACCGGTCAGAATGTCCATCATAAACAAATCAACAAACAAGTGCTGGCGAGGTTGTGAAGAAAAGAGAACCCTAGTGCACTGTTGGTAGGAATGCAGACTGGTATAACCACTTGGAAAACAGTATGGAATTTCCTCAGAAAACTAAAAATGGAACTGCCTTTTGATCTGGCAATTCCACTGCTGGGATTATACCCTAAGAATCCTGAAACACGAATTCAAAAAAACCTATGCACTCCAATGTTTATAGCAGCACAATTTACAATAGCCAAGTGCTGGAAGCAACCTAAGTGCCCATCAGTAAAGGAGTGGATCAAAAACTATGGTACATTTACACAATGGAATACTATGCAGCAGAAAGGAAGAAGGAGCTCCTACCCTTCGTGACAGTGTGGATGGAACTGGAGAGCATTGTGCTAAGTGAAATAAGTCAGGCAGTAAAAAAAAATACCATATGATCTCACCTGTAAGTGGAACCTAATAAACAAAACAAACAAGCAAGCAAAATATAACCAGAGACACTGAATTAAAGAACAAACTGACAGTAAGGGGCGGGGTGGGGGTGGAGAGGGAGACGGCAGGATAACAGGGAAAAGAAGGGGAAGGTTCATCAAGGGACATGTATAAAGGACCCATGGACAAAGCTAAAGGGGGGTAGGATTGAGAGTGGAAGGTGGGGGTGGGTGGGGCGGGGCAAAGTGGTGGTGGGAAAATGGAGGCAACTGTACTTGAACAACAATAATAAATAAATAAATAAATAAATAAATAAATAAATACAATTTTAAAAAGCAACAAAAAAATGTCTTTGGGTGAAGGAGAAAAAAAAGTTATGCCTGCCTCACAGAGACAGTAAAAACTCAAGAGCCGTGAGACAAACTTGCCCTGTCCACTTCTCCACCTCGGAATGAGGAGCAAATGAGGTAATAAGTGAAAGTCAAGAGCTTTGGACACTGTCACAGACCAGGAGAAAGCATGGCTAGAGCCTGGCTGGAATTAATCCAGTCCCCAAGTCAGCACCCTCATGCCCCGGGGCCTTCTCATTTACAAGCAACCTCAGGAAAAGAGTGGAAGCACATTGCCCCTGACCTGGTTAGAGCCAATCTGGGCCAAGGAGGAGAGAGCAGAGGCGGGGCTTAAATGTAAATGAGGCACTAGGTCCAAGTAAGAGCAAACTACACCCAGATCCAAAGGAACAAAACTCCGTATTCTGGTGGTCCTCGCACTGTTCACATTGCAAGTGATGATCTGGTTTTAGCAGAAACCATCACACTAAAGTGTATGCCCTCCGTCTGAAATTGATTGCTTGTATTGCTTTCTTTGTATTTAAACTGCAAATTAATTTTGGTTTTGGTGTTGTGTATAAGCTGAAAGTCAAAGGTGTTTTATACCTAGTTTTATGTTTACATATATTTAAGCAAACTTGATTATAATTAACCCTGGGGTCCCCTGAGGATCTTTTTCCCCTTGAAATGAGGTCCTAGACATCATTTATGGTTAAAAAGAATCTATTTGATTATAAACTGGTGGGGTCCTGCCCCCTCCCTCATTGATTGCACCTGTCAAGGGGGGGGGGCTGCATCACGCAGAAGCCAGTGGCACAGAACAAAGTGCCCCCACCTGGCCTGCATCCTCCATGCATCTCTTCCCTCCTGGGCCTGGACTTAGGAGTGGCGGTGGCAGCAGACCAGGGCAAATCACTGCTGATGCCAGGTGTGGTCCCTAAGTCAATGGGAGCGCGTTCTTGAGATAGCGGTGCAATGGCAGGAATGTGAGGGGCCAGAAGCAGTGATGGACAGAGCCAGCCCAAGAGCTGAACAAATATTGACTCTGAGCAGGGCGGCCTCTTGAAAGCCCTCCACAGGATGCCTCTCGCTGTTCCCCTGTCTCCAGCCACCCTCGTGGCTGGGTGCCTCTGCCTTGGGGGAGGGGGTGGTTACTGACTCTCCCTCTAGGGCCCTAAGCTGAAACCCAGGCCTGGACATGTGTGACACCTGGACTAGGATGTGGGCCTCCCTGGAATGAGGCCACCCTTAAAATGCTCCCTGGAGGCCCTTGTCCCAGCTCATTCATTAAAAAAATAAGCTAAATACAGGCCCTCCTAATTCTTGATAATAATAAGTATCATTAAGAGCTTTCTGTGTGCCAAGCACTGTACTAAATGCTTTGCATGTACTAACTCACTGAATCCTCACAATAACCTCGGGAGATAGATATTGTTTTTATTCCCATTTTACAGATGCAGAAACTGAGGCACAGGGAGAGTGAGGAATGCCAAACAGAGAAAAGTGTCTCAAAGATACTGTGTCATTCTGTCTGTGGATGTGGAAACATGGAGATGGGAAGTCATTAGAAAAGGTTAGGTGCCCACCTCCTTTTCCAAATGGGGAGACTGAGGCCCTGAGGGGGAATGACTTCTGCAAGGTCACTCTAGGCTGCAGGGCAAAGGTGCTGCGTCAAAGGGGCCGCTGACTGGTGGACATTCCTAGCGAGCTGACTGCTGACTCTTGGGGTTACCTGAGGTCTTGTCTTCCAAGAATTCCAAACACTTTGTTTTCTCTTCCTACGGGCCTCACACTTCGGGCAAACACTCCCGACCCCTCTCCCCAGTGGATATCTTTCTCCTTACCCACCCCATTCACTCTAACCCAGACATTTTCCCACATCACCCCAGCACATTGCTTTCCAGGTCCCAGTCACTGGGCCCTCTCTTCTGTGGCTTCTGTTACTCTACTTGGATGATCCCCAAGGCCCCTCCCTCTCTATCTCTGAAATGCAAGGAATCTCAGCCTCCATTTCTGTACTCAACGTGGAATGTGGTGCTCTCTACCTGGACCTCTGCGGGCAGCTAGGGTCTCCCCTTGGTCTCACAGCCAGGTTGGAGGAGGTCAAGAATGGAGACAGGAAGAGTTGGGTAGCTCAGAGAGGGGTATTTAAGAAGGGGTTCACTTCACTGCTATCCCCAACCAGATGTCATCAGTCTATCCCACACACACTGTTGCAGCATCCAAGGCCTGACCAAACCTTAGGACTTCTCTGTCAGCAGGAGAAGAAAACGGAATGTGAGCTGGGACGGGGCGGGATGAGCACCTCCTGGGGGGAAGGCATCCCTGCAGTCCAGTAGCCTCACAGCCTGGCCTCCCCTCAAGGATGCTGAGGATGGGGATGGGCCCCCCCGCCCCCAGTTCTGGCAAGGGCAACATCTTCTGCTCAGAAGGAAATGCAGTCCATGTGTCCCCTGGCCTGTCCCACCCCAGTTCATCCCTGCCTTGCCAGGTCATTACCTCTGAAACTGAGAATTCTCAGGTCTCCATCCTTCTGCCTGTCTCAAGATCTGACTCACTGAATGCAAACCCCAAGCAGGGAAAAGCCTCCAGGGCCCTCTCCTCAGCTCTCATTGGCAGCCCCCCAAAGTCTCAACAGACCAGCACACTGGCCCACCCTCATGACAGCCCAGCCCAGCCCAGGCTGAAGCTGAGTGGGGGATAGGGAGTCAGTATCTCCTGACAGGGGAATGGGTTCACAAGGAGGCACCTGGCTCTCCCATGCCCTCAGGACATGCAAATCCGGGCTGGGGAGATGGTGGAGCAAAAGAAGAACACACACCTTCTGGGAGCTGGGGACAAGGGCAAGCACCAAGGGGAAGCAAAATCAAATATAAAAAGATTTCCTCAAATGGAAAGAGGGAGGCAAGCCCAGGGCAGAAATGGCTGCTTCGGAACACAGAAATCCCTGTGTTTCCTTCACCAAGTCCAGAAGAGCTGGACTTGGGAACTCCCGGAGGACAGGGATGCCCCTCCCCTCAGACTGGGGCTCCCTGAGGGCAGGGCCTTGTCTCCCCTCAGACTGGTGTTGTTTTCCTCATCAGAACAGAAGTACAGGGACTAAGAATCAAGGATAGAAGTTAAAGAAAACCACTCCCAAGCCATGACCAGAAAACCCAACTTTTTTCCCTTTTTGTCATTTAAATTGATTATCTTTATGGAAAATAAATCCCACACACATTCCAGAATAATGAGAATTTCAGTTTGGTCATCAAGTTCATCTACTCTGAGAAACACACCTTCACATACCAGGGGGGAAGAATGGACAGTTATACCTTCATCTCACTTGACTTTAAAATTAGACAATATACCCAGGTGGTTCTAATATCAAGGTAATACACAAGGATACACCTTGAGAATTCTTACCCCATGGTTCTCCTTATTCCCTCTGCCATATGCAATCACTTACACTGGCTTCTGTGTCTCCTTCCGGTGTTTGTTTATGCAAATACAAGTAAATATTCTTGCTTTCTTCTCCCCAGAGGGAACTTCCTGGTAGCTGGACCTAGTCCCACAAAACCCCAGATTTGTATCACAGCTGTGACGCTGACCTGTTTGCCTTTGAAGCGCCTCCCCTGGGTGGGAGTGACAACCTGCAGCTGGGATTGCTGTGAGGAAGGAGACAGCCTATGTAATGTCCCAGCAAAGTGCAAGTGTTTATTGGTTTGAGGTTCTTTTAAAGCAGAAATGATGTGACTTCGGTCTGTTTTCTCTGCCCTGAAACTGGGCTTAGCTGAGCTTGTTGGCGGGGGTATTTGGAGAAAAGAACTCTTAAAGTGAAGAGGGTGGGTTGTGAGGAGGAGACCCCTGCAAATGTAGAGGCAAGTGGCATTTCTGAGGTCTGCGGGCTCTGAGACTCCGCCAGCCAGGCGTCCTCGTCCTAGAGAAATCAAGCTGTATTTCCCTGGCAGCTTGGGCCCCAATGGCCTCGGAGGCCAGGTTTGAAGCCCTATCTAAGGTACACAGCATTATCTCCATTCCTCCCCGCTCCTCTACCCCCAGGGGAGCCCAGGCCTCCCAGAGGGCTCGGCTCCCACTGCTTCGTTAATGTTTGCCATCGCTGGAAACAGTGGGCACACACGGCCACCTTTCCACCCAGAAATGCAGCCGGGCATGGGAACACTGTCCTCCACAGATCCCCACAAGGGTCCCTGTGCATGCCTGCCACAGCCAGGCAGGCGCTGCTGGGGCCAAGGCCCTGTACACCCACTGACTGGCACCCTGGCTCCTTCCAACACAGGGAGGAAGAGTGAAACTGGTAACCGAGACGCCACCGTCCAGAACACATGTGGCTGGTCCAAATCGAGATGTGCTGCAAGCGTAGAATGCACACCGACTTCAAAGACTTAGCATCAAAAACTAATGTAGCCCTGGCCGGGTGGCTCAGCTAACTAGAGCTTCGTCCCATACTCCACAAAAGTTGTGGGTTCAATCCTGGTCAGGGCACACACCTAGGTTGCAGGTTCAGTCTCCAGGTGGGGCACATGCGAGAGGCAACCAATCAATGTTTCTCTCTCATATCGATGTCTCTCTCTCTCTCTCTCAAATCAATTTAAATAAATAAATAAAGTAAGTAAGTTATCTCAGTAAGTTTTCATATATTATCTGTTGAAATGATACTATTTTTGGATACATTAGATAAAGACATATTAAGTATATAAAATATACCATTAAAATTAATTTCACCGGCTCATTTTACTTTTTAATGTGGCTAGCAGAAAAAGTTAGAATACAGATGTAGCTCACATTACAGCTCTACTGAAAATGCTGACCGGAAGGCTGTACCCGAGTGCCCAGACATTTGGGAGGGGACAGAGGTGGCAATGTGGGAGCCGATCATCCATGCCCTGTGACACATGGCCCAGGAAGTCCAAGTGCCAGCCATGTGGCCGTCAGCATAAGCCTCCTCTATGGTGACTGAGGGTCATATAAGAAGTTGCTTGTTTCATTTCGGTGGTCTGAAGAAGAGGCATCATTTTTCCGAGACTTGAGATTCAGGCATTCAGCAAGCTGTGGAACATGCCTGGATCAGAAATGGCTTGGAATGCTCACAGATTAGAAAATTTCAGGGGGAACTCATAAATAGAAGCAGACAAAGCCATGACACAAAGTCTATCCGCGTCCACTCCCTCAGCCTCATTCCACCATTTTTACATACACAGACCCCGCCTAGGTGAGTTGCTATTTGAATGGAAGACCCCCAAGTCCACTCTTCCAAGCTTGACATACTAGTCTTTTACCCATTTCTCATGAAGTCTCATTTCCAGGATCTTTTCTTAAAAAACGATTTTATGTATTTATTTTCAGAGAGAAGGGAAGGGAGGGAAAAAGAGGAGGAAAAAAACATCAATGTGTGGTTGCTTCTCATGCACCACCCATTGGGGACCTGGCCCACAACCCAAGCGTGTGCCCTGACTGGGAATTGAACTGGCAACCTTTTGGTTCAAAGGCGGACACTCAATCCACTGAGCCACACCAGCCAGGGCCCAGGTTCTTAGCCCTGTGCAGACTCGCTCTGTCTAGCTCTGCCTCCCCTCCCACAGCTGAACCCAATTTCCCTCATGTGCCTTGAGCTGCTGAGCCCAGCGGTCAGTCACCTCCCTTGTTCTGGATAAGCCATGTCCATTAACCCAGCCGGTAATTGCTTGCTCTTTGAATCAGGACGAGTCACTGCTGACACACCAGGAGTTGTCAACAAGCCTCCAAGTCTTTTGTACTAAGTCCCCCTGCCCCTCCCACTTAGACAGTTGATGTTTGGGAGCCCAGTGTAGGCCCTGGCAAATGTCATCTTGTACCATTGTATCCTTCCAGGCCACCTGTCATGGCCTTTCTGGGTCCTGATTCTCTCACTGGCGATTCACTTTTCCTCCCAACGGGGTCAGCATATTATCTAAGCCCTCCTCCAAGTCATAGCTTGCGGTGGGTTGGATTTCCCTGCCTCCATTCCTGCATAGTGCTCTGGTTACTCCTGTGGTCAAGCCTCAGGCCTCATCCCAGTTGGCCTCTTGGTACCATTTGGCATAGTTGGTCACCCCTCTTATCAAAACCATTTTTTCATTTGATTTTCAAGCCGCCACACTCTCCTGATTTCCCTCCTACCTCCCTGGCCATTCCTCAATCTCCTTCATTGGTTCTTTCTAGCTCCCCAATTCTGTAATGTTGGAAATGCCCCTGGCTAGTCCTTGCACCCCTTCCCTTTCTTACCTTTATTCACTCTTATCTTCATTCACTGGGTGGTGATCTTATCCAGATAATAGGCTTTAAATATTATTTATAAATTGATGACTTTCCAAATTTAAATCTCCAGCCCAGACCTTTCCTCCGAATCCCAGACTCCCGTGTCCAATTGTACGTTCTCATCTCCGCCTGGACGTCTAGTGAACATCTCAGTCTTAGTATCTAAACCTGACTTTCTGGCCTTCCACTCCCAGCCAACTTGTCTACCCACAGGCTGCATCGTCTCAGGATCTGTGGTGGTGCGGACTCCATCCTTCCGGCTGCTCAGACCAAAAACCTTGCACTCACTTATCTCCTAGCCTTCTGTCACATCCCATGTTCAATTTGTCAGCAAGTCCTGTTGGCTCTGTCTTCAGAACATATCAGAAACCAACCATTTCTCTGTCACTTCCAATCTGGATCAAACCACTATCATTTCTAGCTTGGGATTTTGCAAGAGCCTCATGACTTTTTCGCTTGCCATGAGGATTGCTACAGTTTCCCTGTCCTGCCCTTGCCCCCAACCGCCCCGTCTCTTTTCAACACAGCAGCCAGGATCATGCTATTAAAACCCAGTTCAGACCCTAACCCTCCAGTGGTTCCCACCTCACTCAGAGGAAAAACGTGTGAAAGGCTCATGGAGGACCCCAGGAGCTACGTGATTCAGTTTCATTTCCCTCTCTGTTCCCTCTCCTCTCCTCTTCCTTTCGCTTGCTTTCTCTGCCCCAACAGCCCAACTTCCTTGCCCCTCCTCCAACACCCCAAGCACGTTCCAGCTTCCTGGGCTTTGCAACTGCCACCCCTCTCCAGGCCTCATGGCTCCTCCCTCCCTCAGTCAGGTCTCTGCTCAAATGTCACCTTCTCAGCGAGGCCTTCCCTGACCACCCTATTTGAAATCACAGACCCCGTCCTTTCTTATTTGATTTTTCTCTGTAGCATTTTTTTTCTTTCTAACATATTGTTTACTTTTTTTAAACTTATTTTGTTATTGCCCATCTCTTATCACTAGAATACACCGTCTCAGAGGACAGGGATTTTTGTCTGTTTTTGTTCACAGCTCTACCCCTAGCTCCTAAGCTAGCACCTGGCACACAGCAGATGTTCAGTCAGTATTTGTTGAGTGAACAAGACAGGACCCATGACAGAGCCCTGGTGCCCATGGCACCCATTGGAAACTACCCTCTTCTAAACCAGAGCGGATTCGTTAAAACAATACTCTTGGGGCACAGCCTTCTAATGCCTGTATAATTTACTGAGTTATTCTGGTTTCATTTATTATCCGCCTCCTCCTACGGAACTCCTGAGCTCCATAAAGGAATTTCGTTGTTGTTGTTCTGTTTTGTTCGTTGATGTATCCCTGTGTCTAGAGGAATACCTGGCAAATAGTCGGCACTCCATGAATGTTTGGTAAGTGAAGGGATGACCATTTATCCAGCAACGGAGCCATAAAAACTACTTCAGGATCCCAGCTGCATTTCTTCAACTGACCATGCAAGTACCCAAGAGACTGCATCAAGAACTTTGTCAAGTTCCCACACGTCCCACGGTCTCTGCATCTGCCAGTCTCCAGTCCTCCTCAGAGTCAGAAAACCCATTAGTTAGAAATCGTATTCGGCCCTGGCTGGTGTAGCTCAGTGGATTGGGCGTGGGCCTGCAAACCGAAGGGTCACCAGTTCGATTCCCAGTCAGGGCACATGCTCGGGTTGTGGGAAGGGACACACGAGAGGCAACCACACATGGATGTTTCTCTCCCTCTATTTCTCCTTCCCTTCCCCGCTCTCTAAAAATAAATAAATAAAATCTTTAAAACCAAAGAAATCTTATTCAGAGAAATGCATATTGAAACTAGAGTTTTCTTCTGTCTGATCCTCCAGCACCAGTAAGACCTGGAAGACACACTATCAGCCAAAATGCCAGGAAACAGACATTCAAGACGAGAACAAAAATTGGCACTTCTAAGGAATTTGACAATATCTATTAACATTAAACATGCGTATATTCTTTGCCTCAATGATTCTATCTTTGAGTATCCTGTAGGAACATTTACATATCACATATATCAAGCATGCAGGAAGAAATACACATGCAAGCTTATTCACTGTGGAAATGTCCATAAGAGAGAAGGGCTGGAGACAGCGCGGCTGATTGAATAAATGATGGGGCGTTCGCACCACAGCACTTCAAGGCCATTTAAGAATGAGGCAGCTCCATGTAGCCTGTTCTGTAAAACTTTCCAATGTATATTGTTAGAAGAAAAGTTAGATAAAAAATGGCAAATGAAATATACTACAATTTGCCTTTTTTTTAAAGGATAGGTAGGTAGGTAGGTAGACAGATAGATTATATGAATAAGCAATGGTAATGCTGGTTGCCTTTGAGGAGGGGAACAGTATGGGTCAAGTGTAAGAGGGAGACTTTTCACTGTATACCCTCGATACTTTGAAATTTTATTCCATGGGCGTCTCTTAACTATTTCTCAATGTTCTTGCATTTTTTTGTCCAGACACACTAGTTATGGTGAGCCCCTACTAGCTCCTGGTGACCCCCATTCCTTCTAAGCGCTCACAAACTGTTTCACCATCTGCAAGGATCCTGACCGAGACTGCCCTCTCTTTGAAACTGGAACCATATTTTTCCTTTAGCAGGTGCCCATGCTCCAAGCTTCCTCAGAGGGGACAAAGTGGACCCAACAGTCTTGTTCACAAGCTCCCTTTGTGCTTGAAATGTTTTAGGGGGATAGGCACCCCCTGCAGACTATAGGAGGAGCTGATGCAGAGGGGCTAGCTCGGCCTCCAGGCCCCACCTGCCCCACCCCCGCCACCCTGCCCCGTTTCCCTTCCACGGCAGCCCTGCTCTGGGTCTGAAGCCAGACTCCACGTCTCCAGCAAAGGAGCAGCAATGCAACCCTAGGGGGGCCACGCTTTCTCCATCAGGGTTATGCCATCAGACCTGTGCAGGCTCTTTCTCCTTGGTCTCCGCTGGCTCTGATCCTGGCTAAACACGTTTGGGTTGTCTCTAGTATCTTTCAAAAGGTTCTGCCTATTTTGTCTTCCAGATACCATCTTTGTACCATAGCCCTGTCTCCTACTTCCCCTCCCCTCCTTTGTTCAAGCCGTCTTCAAACAGGGATCTGGCAAAGAGCTCCCAAGCCACCCTCTCTTCTCCTTGGCCACCTCCCGTCTTTCTTCATCACAGGGACACGGACTACCCTGTGCGTGATTGCACAGTCCAGTGTACAATTTGGGAGCTTCCGAGCCCTCTGGAGACATCTTTTCCTCCCAGATACTCATGCCATGGAATCCTGCCTCCCTTGTTGCTGAAATATTGGCTGGCTGGCTTTGGACAGGCCCTTAGCAGCTCTCTGCTGGATGGTTGAAAGAACCCCCATTGCTTCAGTCTGAGCTTCTCCCAGCCTCTCCCATTGATTTCCTGCACCAGCACCGAGTGAATTTCTACAACGCACGGCTAACCGTGCCGCTCCACTGCTGAAAGCCGTTCAAGGCCCTACAGGATACAAGCCAAGGTGGGGGCACGACTGCAAAGCCCATCTGCACCACCCTCCTCTCCCTCACTCTCTGGCTTCCTTCTTTAACTAAATATCTACTCCTGCTCACTTCCCTAGGCACGCAATCTTATTTCACATCTCCATGCTTCTGCTTCTGCTTTACTTTCTACTGAACATGACCTTCCACCTGTTCTTGACAGGGGTGCTCATGACCTCACTCAGGAGTCACCTTTTCAAGGAAACCTTCCCTGAACCCCGAGGTAGGGTTAACTCTGCCCCTCCGGTTTCTCTCTGCATCCTGGGCCTACTCTAGCTCTTACCACACGTGGCATTCTACCTAAGAGCAGTCCCTCCCCACTCCCTCCTCAGTGCTACCTGAACCCCCTCCCTTTTCAGGCAGCAATGTCTCCAGGCCCAAGGCTCACCTCAGCTAGTGTGAGAACCTGCTCCCAGTCGCCTGATGCCTACAGCACTCCCTGTCAGGTCTGGCCAGCAAGACATCAGAGGTCATTTTCTGAGGATGCTTCTAGGAAACAAGATAAAAATGCAGCCCCATTTTCTTGTTGGCCTTTTTCTTTTCTGCCTTGGGTATAATTATAAGAAGTACCATAGCCGTCACCCTTCAGCTGTGAGGCAATAGCATGCAGACAGAAAGCTGACATGTTGAGGATGGAAGAGCAGAAAGAGAAAAAGCTTGCATTTTCAATGACATCATTGAGTTCTTCATCAGCCTGGAGCCACCTGACTCCAGACTTCCTGCTGTGTGATATTGATTAATGTATTTATTGCTCAAGTCCCCGTCCGTTGGGTAGTCTGTTACCTTGGAACCAAATGCAGTCCAAACTGACAGAGCACATTATAGGAAAATGCACTTCTTGGAGTTCGTCCATGACTAGGTGATACGCTCCTTAAGGGCAGGAATGATGGCTTGTCACTCTTCGTGTTCGCAGAACCTGGCACAGTGACTCAGTAAGGGAAGTGAACCAGTGTCCTTTCCCCAGCTTTGTGACTAAGGGGACAAGTTCACTTCTATCCCTGGTCACCCCTATCACTGTCACCCTGCCAGTCCATTCCACCAACAAACCCTCCTTCCACCTTTTACTTCCCCCAGCCCTCTGAGACGTGTCATAGTCCCCAGTACCAGAACTAGTCAGATGCCTGGCAAGTCCTCACAGATGAGGTCCCCACCCAGAGGATACTCTGTGTCCCGTCCTAGACCAAGTGAACACTGTGCATCAAGAAAGCACCACCCCTGGACCCCTGCTGCCTAGAGGGCAGGACACACACCCTGTTAGCCCAAACCAGGTGGTGCTCTCTCCTTCTACCTGGTAGCGTCTGGATCCAGATTCCTACCGCTTCGGGAATCTCACCGTTACTCTCTTTAAGAATAGAAGTTTCCCAAAGGCAGGAATTTGGCCTTTAGGATGGATCCCAGCCTAGCCAAGTGCAGACCCCTAAATCGTAAAGAGGGCACCGCACCAGCCACTCCCGACCATGCTACCTTTTCCCCATCCAGCTCATAATTAATGGACCCAATTATTTAAGGTACAAACATACCTTTTAAACATCATCAATGTTGAGTATTTCAACCACTGACAGCATTTCATATTGATGACCGAGGGTACCAAATATGTGTACTAAATACCAAACACAGAATTCGTCTTCTGGTAAAAAGTAGCGGAAAGCCTCATCCAGGCACAGCGCTCCACCTTGCCCACATTCTTGTCTGGTGACCGACCTGGCCTAAGGCCTCCTCGGAGAACCCTCACCCCCTCCCATGAGGGAACTCCAAAGTGCCCACCCACTTCTGCTCCCACCAGCTAAACTACATGTGTCCCGAGAGCCACTGTGTTTGCCCCCAAACCTGTTGCCAGTTTCACTTGTTACTGTAATTATGTAATTTAATTAAATACAACACAAAACAATAAAATAAGACTGAAAAGAAATTGTTTTCTTTCTTCCTTAAAAATCCACGTGGAATGCTTTAAAGAGTTTGGTAACAGCAAACTGCTGGGAAAGAATTGCCATTGAGTTCGATGTGAAAGAAGCAGACTTTTGCACAGTGCTGGGCAGCCGGGTATGTGGGGAGGGGCGGGTCTAAAAATCTGGAAGGCTCTTGTCCTTGGTGGCTTCTGAAAAGATATGAAGTTCTTGCTCCACCTTCAATAAAGCATAACTAGAACTAAAAGAAGACAGAGGGTCACCGGGTGGCTTATGCAATAAAGACCATTCAGGGCTTAGGAGGGCCCGGCCTGGGGGAAGGGCTCAGCCATACGTCAGAAGACTGACAAATGTCAACACACCCAAAGGTCTCTAGTCAAAAGGAAATATTTACACCTTATAGGTTTCATTATTTTATGATCTCCATTCCAACCAGTCAACTCCAAGTCTTGATGGTATTAGGTAGGAGGGCTTCACTGCGTGAAGTGTAAACCCTACCTACAGGAGACATCTTACCACTCTGAGCCCCTGTTTCCTCGTGGATTGTCCTCTGACCTGCCTCAGGGGACTATGAGGATTAACGGGGAGAGTGAAGTGGTTCGCAAAGCCCCCGGGACAAGGTAAGCACTCAATTCACCAGCCAACCAGTGAAGCCAGAAATCTTAGAGGCACGCCCCACACAGCCTTCTCCCTCACCCCCAACTCCATCTACCCGGCCTATTAGTGCGGCCCTGCCTAATCTACTGCTGAAAAGCCTCCCGACTCTGTCCAGGGTGGGCCATCCCCACAGGAACCACCACAGCCAGAGCCACCACCATCCTGCCCCTGGGGAATCGCACCAGGTCCCTACCTGGTCCTGCTGCTTTCACTCTGTGCCACTCCGTAGTCCAGCTTCGTCTAGCACCTAAAGGCACAGTTGAAAAATCCAAATCTGATCATGTAATTTCTTTACTTGAAATTCTTCAACAACTTTTCAAACTCCTTCAAATGGCCAAGCAAGCCCCACACTGCCTGCGCGCGCACACACAAGCACCTTAGCTGTACCAGTGGCCTGCCAGGGCCTCACAGGTGCTCTGCCCTTGCCTGCCTCAGGACCTTTGCACATGCCATGCTTGCCACAAGAACAATCTGTACCCTTTTCTGACCTGGTCGTGCCTCCTCACCCTCCAGGCCATTTTCTCAGGAATGCTTTCCCTTTCACTTATACAAAACACATGTTTATTTGTCACCTTCTACCTGCCAGGCACTATTCTAGGTGCTGGAAATACAACAGTGAGCAAGACAGGCAAAAACAGATGCTTTCTTAAAGATTATATTCTAGTGGAGAATAAGGATGATAAATAATTAAATAAATATTACGTTCTGATGGTAATAAGAACACCTCATCAGAACGTGATTCATTTTAGCATTAGAAGAACTAAATATTAGAAAAGTGATGTGTTTTTCAATTGTTTAAGAAAATTAAGTTTCAACAGTATATCAAAGGTATTAATTTTATACATGTCAAGTATATGATATAAAATATGCTATATCCATGTGCATACATATAGTCATATAACAATGACTGTTTAAGTTTACTTTCCCAATATTGCTTCTGGTTGTGTAATTTTGAAAGTATGACTCTGGTATGTTCCTCCAATCAAAAAATAAAATAAAATGCAAAGGTACTTCTCCTGGACATATACACATGAACACATATAACCTTAAAAATGACACGCTGAGCCCATCACAGATCACAGGCTCACCCATGTATGCAAAGACACACTAGACTCAAAGCATCTCACACACACACACACACAC
Organism: Macrotus californicus; assembly: GCA_007922815.1. NCBI lineage: Eukaryota > Metazoa > Chordata > Mammalia > Chiroptera > Phyllostomidae > Macrotus > Macrotus californicus. The sequence goes on from VMDR010003216.1 coordinate 22,132, forward strand.
ACACACACACACACACACACACACTCAGCCGTAAGCACACAGCGACCAGGGCCAGGCACTGAGTCCTACCTACCCCCAGCCCCCTGCCTGCTGGAAGTATGGCTGCCGAGGGTGGCAAGTCTCTCTCCTCTGTCATCATTCAGATGATAATCAGCAGCTGGGGTGGCAACAAGAGGCCCTAAATTACCCCCCACAGACACACTCCCAACAGTTACCCCGCAATGTGACCCCTAACAGAGGCTGAGGCAAATTAAACTAGAGATAATAGTACCTTGTAATTTTGTGGTCACTCTCTACTCTGACCTCTCCTCAGCCCCCAAGCCCAGCGTCACCCTCAATGCCTGCCCTGTCACCAACACGGACCCCCACTCACCACACATTGACACACATGAGGTCACACTCGACCCGCACTTCACGTAGTCTCCATCTTCACATTCCTGAATTCACACTCACAAACCACACACTCCTACCCAAGCCCATCCCACATGCATGGAGATGCAGAACAGCTACCAGGCTTCTCAGGAGACGGGAACATCTGGGGTGTGGACCGAGGCTCCCCACCCCTCCACACCCACACATATCCAGTTCCCATGCCTGCCCTCTCTCCTCACCACTGTCTGAAAGGTGGCATGACTCACTGCTTTTACGCCCAGAGCCAGCCATGCAGGGCAAAGTGGTACCCCCACCCCTGGCCCCAAGCCAGCCTCGAAGCCTCCCCTTCACCCACTGGCACCTGATCCATCTACCACACTGTCCATCAGCATTCAAGGAAAGGCCAAAGTCTTCAGGAACAAGGTCCCTTCTTAGAGGGGCAGGGCAAGTCACAGGATCTGAGGTGACGTCAGGGGACTCAGGACATCAGGAATCCAGAGAAGGCTGACCCCTGGGCAGAGGGCACAGCTGACTGCCCAGGTCCACGTCAGCCTGGCACCCCTGGGACACAGCTAGCCATGGCAGTAGTGCCCGGTGAATGGAGGGCAGTGGGGCAGCCCTCAGAGGAGCCTGCCCACTGCCACTGAGCCCAGGGAAAGATCAGGGATATCCTTCCTCCTTGCTCCGGGGCTTGGCTCCTGGATGCCTCTGGGTACCTGTGGGTGCCAAGGAGATAATGAAGAGTCTATCAGAGTCTCAGGAAGGAAACACGGCCAGCACCCTTTCAGAATGCCTAAGGGCTTCCTCTTCTCTGTGAGCCCCTGCTTCCAAGAGAGAACCAGGCAGCTGGCAAGCTGTATGGAGAACAGGCACAGAATAATCCAGGCCCTTCAGTGGCAGTAGGGCAGCCCTGAGATTCCATGACTCTGTGATTTGAGGCAGAGAGACACAGAGGAGAAAGAAAACGAAGAGTGGCGGCCCTCGTCCAGCTCCTACCCTCCCGACGTGCCACTCCAGCCTGCCCAGCCCCTGTCCCAGCCCAGCCCTGGGATCCTTTGAGAACCAGCAGTTTACCTTCTTTCGCTGGGGGTGGGTGGGAGGGTGGGTTTCCACAAAAACAGGAAACCACAGAGTAAGGAAGGACTACCTGGTTGACAAAAGACAACTTAATTCCATTAACAAATACTCACGAAGTGCCAGCTATGCATCTGGGTGCTGGGCCCACACAGGGGTAGGGAATGTGTTCTCTGTCCTCAAAGAGCTGAGACGACAATGAAGTGAGAACAGCCAGCACCTGAATGATGTTTATTATATGCGAAGCCATGTTCTCAGGGATCAATGAGTCATTTGATATTCATAACCAACCTTCTAAGCTAGATGCCATTGTTATTCCCATTTCAAAGATGGCAAAGAAAGTGAGGCATGGAAGGGTTAAGTAACTTGCCCAAGACTACACAGCCAATAAGAGAGGATTTGAACCCTGGCAGAGTGGCTCTGCTGGAACGTCGTCCCATAGACCCAAAGGTTGTGGGTTTGATCCCCAGTCAGGGCATATACCTAGCTTGAGGGTTCGATCCCTAGTTGGAGCAACTGATCAACATTTCTCTCTCACATCAAAGTTTTTCTCTCTGTGTCACTCTCTCCGCCCGCTTCTCTCTCTAAAATCAATAACCAAAAAAAACCAGAGAGGATTTGAACTGGGTACTCTGGCTCCAGAGTCTGTGCTCCTTGCCATCTTAGTCTCCCCATCCTGTGTGGCCACGGCAGGCTGTCTCACACCCATTCTCCACGGCATGGGAGCCCCTCATCTCTCTCACCACCCCATCCCCAGCCCGAATCACCTGGTATCCACTTAGGCCATCCTCACCCATTCACCAAACAGACCCTAAGCACCTGCTACATGCCAGGCCTTGTGCTGGTGCTGGGAATACAGACCTCAACCAGGCCAGGGCCTGGCCCCTAGGGAGCTCTCCGTCTTGGTGGGTGAGGTCAGCCAGGCAAATCGGCCATCAATGCTTGGAAGACAGGTCAAGAGGCACTTCAGGTATGTGACAGCACCAAGACCTATAAGCATTCACGAAAATTTAAAATTCACTGTGCACCAAAAGACACAATCTGTCCTTTGACAGATGATCGGATAAAGATGTAGGACATGTATACAATGGAATATACTGCTCAGACATAAGAAAAGATGAAACACTGTCATTTTTGACAACATAGATGGATCTTGAGAATATCACGCTAAGCAAACTGAACCAGACAAAAAGCATCAAGCACCATATGACTTCATTCACGTGGGATATAAAAAAGAAGCAACAAATGAACAAACAAGACAAACAAACAAACAAAAACTCACAGACACAGATAACAGTCTGGTGATACCAGAGGGGAGGCGGGGCTGGGGGTAAGTGGAAGAAGGCAAAGAGGGTTAAATGCGTGGTGACCAAAGGAGACTGGACTTTGGGTAGTGAACACGCAATACAGTACACAGACGATGTGTTACAGAAGTGTACGCTTGAAATCTATGCAATCCTAGTAACAAATGTCACCCCGATAAATTTAATTAAAAAATTTTTAACTGTAAGAATACTTTTAAAAAGACACTATCAACAGAGTCAAAAGGCAACCCACAGAACAAGAGAAAATATTTTCAAGTCATATATCTGATAAGGAATTAATATCCAGACTATATAGAGAACTCCTAATTCTCAACAATAAACAAACAAACAAAAAATTCAAAAATGGGCAAAGGGCCTGAATAGACATTTCTCCAAAGAAGATAAACAAATGGCCAATAAGGACATGAAAAGGTAGGTGCTCACATCACTAATCATCAGGGAAATGCAAATCAAAGCTGCCCTAAGATACAACTTCACACCCTTTAGGATGGCCGCTGTCCAAAAAAAGAAAAAAAAAACAAACAGGAAACCACAAATGTTGGCAGGGATATGGAGAAACTGGAACCCTCCTGCACTGTTGATAGGCATGCAACACATCAAACAGTAAGGCGATTCCTCAAAAAATTAAAAAATAGCGTATGACCCAGCAAGTCTACGTCTTGACTTCAGAATTGCAAGTGGTCTTCAAGAGTTATTTGTACGCCCATGTTCCTAGTAGCATTAGCCACAACAGCCAAAGTGTGGAAGCAACTCAAGAGCCCATTGACAAAGGAATGGATAAACAAACTGTGATCTATCCACACACCGGAAGATCATTCCGCCATAAAAAGGGAGCAAACTCTGCCATATGCTACAATGTGGATGCACCTTGTGGACACTATGCTAAGTGAAATAAACCAGTCCTAAAAAGACAAGCACTACTACATGGTTCCACTTACGAAGTATTTAGAGTAGTCACAGTCATAGAGACAGAGAGTAGAGTGGTGGTTGCCAAGAAGAGGGGAGGGGTAACGAAGGGCTGTTGTTTGGCGGGCACTGAGTTTCAGCGGGGCAGGATGAGAAGTTCTGGAGATGGTTGGTGATGATGATGATGCAACAGTGCGAAGGTCCTTTATACCACTGAACTGTACACTTTAAAATGGCAAATTTTATGTAAATGTATTTTACCACAATAAATGAAACTTAAGTAAAAGAACTTGGGGCAAAGTGGATCTCCCAAGCCAGCCAGGCTGAGAGGAGAACGTTTCACTGGGGCAAGGACCAGGCAAAGCCCACAGAGGAGGTAGCACCAGGGGTTGTTGGGTGTGGGCGAGAGCAGAGACAGCCTCTGCCTCCAAGCCTCGCTGTGTTCTGGACATGTTACGTCCTTGTTGGAGGGCTCAGTTTCCTCGTCTGTCTAGTGGGGTTAATAAAACCTGCCAACCCCATAGGAAATCATGTGTGCACAGGGCTTGGGGAAGGATAAAGTGGGAGCTGGTGGTATTTGAGACAGATGACCACAGTTAACAACCACAGTTAGGGATCTGGTGGAAGGATTTAAAGCCCTGAGTGAAGAAAGGTGTTCATGAAGAGCTCTGTGAATCAGAAGCAGGAAAGGAGAGTGAGCTTGAAATAAAGCCTTCCCAGAAGTAGAGACGGCCCTTTCCATAGCAGCTCTCCTGGGAGGGTCATCTAGTCCACCCCTCTGCCTCCTCCAAGCCCTTCCTACTCCGCAAGCCCCTCCGAGCCCCCACACCTGTCCCCTGGGAGCCCACCAGGCTGCAGGAAGGCTACAGACGCTCGCAGCCACAGAGCCCAAATCAGTGACAGACAATCCAGCCTGGCTGAGCGCAGGATGACTAGATTCTCATGAAATGAGGGGCGAGAAAAAGAAGAGGTGTCACAGGCTGGACGGGCAAATCTCAGAAGCTTTCTGGAGGCCTGGCTGAGCCAATCCGCTGGGGAAATAGCAGCGCCGCAGCCCATCACCCACAGCAGCAAAAAAAGCCCCGAGCTCTGACGCCACACAGCCTGGGGGCTGAGTCTCGCTCTGCCCCTTGCTCTGTGTGTGGTTTTGGGAGGTTACATAAGCTCCCAGGGTTTCCGTTTCCACTCTGGTATAAATGGGGGTGAAATCTGTGCCCTTCTCCATGGCAATTGTAAGGAGTGCAAGTGACTCTATATACTAGCCCCAGGGCCCAGCAAAAAGTGGCTCTTGTTTTCATTGTTATCATTTATTACTCTGCCCCCAAAGCTGGGGCGGGTGAAACAGAGATGGAGAACAGAAGAAAAACTGGGGGTTTATGGGGTTGGGATGGGGTGACACTGGGGCACCTTCCAGGTCTGTGGGGCATGAGTGTGTCAGGGGGTTGGGGGAAAGGCTCCAGGGACTTGCCTTGGCAAGGCCTGACCTTCTAAAGTCCAGAGACATGGCCCTCCCTCTCATTTGGCTGGGAGACCGCCCACCACACATACACCCATCCTGTGCGGGAACCCTAACCTAAGCCTGGCATGTTTTTCATCTCCCGAACTGCGCTCCTGTCAGAGATGGGACAGCACTCTGGACTTTATCCTCCCCTTTGGGCTCACAAGTTCCCTGGACTGTTTGCCCTTAAAGACACAGGTCCCTCCTCATGTCCCAAGGCCAGCCAGGAGAGGAGACAGCCCCCGTGAGGATAGATTCAAAGGAGCCACTATCTTCCCCCCGGTCTCTTCACAGTCCGGCCCTGGGCCAGCCCTGTCACCACTTGCCACCAGTCCTCACTCACACTGACATCTGGGTCTATGGGCAACCCGATGGGTAATCTTTAATATGAGGAGGAGGTGCTAGCCCTTTAAAGCTGCCCTGGGAAGAGATGACAAAATCACCCCACTGGACTTTGTGCCCTAAAGCTGCTGGGGACAACAAGGCCTGGGACCTGTGTGGGAGCCTACCCAGGCAGGTCCATAGGCTTGGAAGTCCAGCCTGGAGACAGCCTGCTACTGGCCCCTTCCCCACTCTCTGCCTCTGATAGGCTGGCCCTGCCCATGAATACTGAACTCTGCTGTGCACACAGGTCTCCAGGAGTCACACTCTCTCAGATGGGCATCCTTCTGTCTGAATTGTGAGGCTTCTTTCATACCCCACCTCCTTCCAACAGGTGTCTTAGCCTGGGCCACCCTTGCAATGCCTACTGTCACTGTGAAAGAAGGGGAACCCTGGTCAGGACAATCCCTCTGCGCCCAGCACCCAACCCAGAGTCCAAGGTGCTGACCAAGCAAAGGCACGGGCCTAGTAAAGGCAAGGGGAGGTGGGAAGTCTATGGGAGAGAGCACAGGGCTGGGAGTCAGGACACTTGAGTTCTGAACCCAACTCTGCCCTGAGTCACTGTGGGTCCTCGGGAGCATCTCTGCCCTTTTCTGAGCTCAGCATGTCTGCCTGCCAGTGATGGGCCCTCTCATTGCCAGCAGAAGTCTGTGGCTCTGCAGACCTTCATGGCGGTGATGGACCACAGGAGGTCACAGGAGACGTTGGGCTAAGAGAGATGGGCAAAGCTTTCTTAAACAGCTTACACCAAATGAATGGCTGTGTAGGAATGTTTCCAGGGCCTCCGATGGTAGCTCCTCTGGGAAGCTTTTGCTGACTGTCCCAACATTGACTCCAGAACTGAGAACTGTTCTAGAAAATATCCCACCTCCCTAATGACTTGTACCTCCTTGAGTCCAGGAACTCTATCACCTCTGACTCTGAGAGGCAAAGCAAGCACTGTGCCTGGCACACGGAAGGCCTGGGCAAGCGTCTTCTGGCCAAATAACCGAATGTTGATGGTTTGAAAACAGCAGCAGTGCACACAGAAGTAGCCCCGGGTCTGAGTGATGACATGCGGGTTGGGCCAGCATAGACCCAAGCTCTTTCACCAAAAAGCTGGATGATCTCGAGAAGTAATCTGATCTTCCTGGCCCCCCTTTGGCCCAGGTCCCACAGGCCAGTTAGTTGGTGAGCGCCGGTCAGGGGCCTACTGTGTACAGGGCACTGTGGTGGGTGTCAGAGGGCCATGTGGGAGAGTTAGAAGACACGGCCTCTGACTTTGCAGAGCTCACTTGTGGTTGAACACACCCATCTGAAATAATCTGAGAGCAACAATAGTGAGAAATCAGGAGAGGACTGACAGACAAAAGGTAGTGATGGGAAGATGATAAGAATAGGTGGAAGTAATCCTGGAGGGGTTCCTGGAAGAGGTGTTCTGAACTACAGACCCAGCACATTAGTCTCATTCACCCATTCACCCATCTATCGAAACACGCATTGTTAAATGCCAGGCCCTGAGACTACAACGGTAAATAAACACAGTGCTCCCCTTGAGAAGCTAACCTTAGGTGACCACACAGTCTGAGATGTGACCTAATAGATATATGAACCATGTACTAGAAACTGGTGGAGTGGGGAGCCTCTTGGAAGGGTCATCTTGAAAAACTCCCCACCAAAATCTGCCCAGTGGATCTGAGCTTCTAAGGGAGCAGAAGACTCGGGTAACGAAAAGGGGCTGAGGAGGAGCCATGTGAGGCCACAAGTACCTGGCAGGTAAACAAGGTTGATGAGGACCTGTTGTTTCTCCACGTTCTTGGTGACCTCACCTTTGACCAACAATTTCCTGGCACTGGCTCAGGCTGTCAAGGGGGGGGGGGGGGGCGGGGAGGGGGAGGAAGAGGAGGGTAAATAACAGGTGAGGCCAAAGGTGGCCCTGGAAGGCAAGGGGCACATTCCAAAAAGTCTCCCCAGTCCCAGGCCTACAGCAGAGCCCAAAGTCCCATAGGGAGCATACACCTGCATTCCAGTCATCCCGAGAGGCTATAAATACCTGAGAACTCACCAGAAAGGATGTTTTTGGCAGCTTGGGAATTCCTCCCCTCCCCCACTCCACAGCCCAGCTCTCCAGCTCCCCAAACACCCCCTTTTGGATTTGCTGGAAGGAGCTGAGGGTTTCCACCTGGGCATGACCTCTTCCTCCCCCCACCTCTTCCTCTTCTCCCTCCTCTTCACTTGTCCCCACCCAGACTGGCTGCTGGGGGAACCCTGGGGGCCTCCCTGTGCGCTATGCTGCTGGGCAGTACAAGGGAAGCCCTCAAATTTCTCAGGCAGCAGCTGGGTTTGGAGCCCACTCTGCCACTCACAGGCTGTGTGACCTTGGGCAAGTCACCCACCCCCACCACCTCACATCTACAAAACAGAGGTACTGACAGGAGACACTTTCACAGGGCTTTTGGAAAGGGTCAGTGAAATGAGATCACGTCCATGAGAGAACATTAGGCATTATTATTCTAAATACTGGATGTTACTAGATAGAGATCACCCAAATTTCTAATTTTACTGATAAGGAAACTCAGGTTGAAAAAAGACATGAAAAAAACGTGAGAGTTGGGTACTCTCCTCTTTCTCCTCCTCCCATCACTCACTGTCTTAGTTCAGCTTGGTCTCCTAAACATGGCTTCCTAGACTTTAGGGGGCACAGGTCCCTTGGAGAAAGCAGTGAAAGCAAGGACTTTCTCTCCCAAAAATACATTCATCAGCATACTCCAGATCTGTGTGGGGCAATGCCAGGGGGGTCATTTACCCCAGGTTGGAGACCCTCGCTCCGTGACAGAGTTGAAGAAGAGAAGAAGGCTTTCGCAGTTCTCAGCGCCTGGTCACTGTCCCAGGGAAGCAGAAAATGGCAGGGAGCAAATACCGAACTCTGAAGAGCAAATCTCACCCTCAGGGTCCTCCAAAGCCAATCTTCAAGATCCTGAAAAGAAGCCCCCTCCAAACTGCTTACCACCCTCTCCCTTGCCCCCACCCATTCATTCCCTCTCAATCCACTAACGCCCCTGACCTGGTTCATTCCATGCAGGTCCTTGAAAGTCAAACAAATCTTAGAGACGATCTGAGCATTCCTCTTTACAGATGAGGAGTATCAACCGCAAAAGTCCCCAGATAACCAGAACAGGAGCTAGGCTGCATTAACCAACTCAGTCCCAGGTCCTGCATGTGTTCCATGCCCTCTGGCAGGGGTGGGCCTCCAAGAATAGGTGAGCTGTCACCTGATTGACCAAGTAAGCCTAAAATCCTTGGAATAAGAGTTCAAACAAGTTACCAAGCTCCTGATTGTGTAAGAGAGGTTGCAAAATCTCTTGAAGTTCAGCAAAGGCAAAGTTGGAGAATTCATTCATTCATTTATTCGCTCAACAAGTATGTATTGATCCCCAAGCATTAGACCTGGGCGTACAGTGATAATTAGACAAGGCTCCTGCTCTCCTGGAATCTTAGAGAGAGAGAGAGAGACAATAAACAAGTAAATAAATGAAATTAATTTAGCTGGAGACAAATACTATCAAGAAAATAAATAAGGTGATATTTGAACAGCTTGGTGATATAATTGGTATTGTGGGGAGTGGGGTACTCAAGGAAGGCTCTTTGGAGGAGGTGACATTTGAGCTGAGTCCCAAAAGGTAAAAAGGAAGCCCCCCATGCAAAGGAGCCAGAATGTCTCAGAAGGAAGAAACAGCAATGGCAAAGTCCTTAAGACAGACATGAAACTGATATGTTCAGGAAAGAAAAGAGCATTGTGTGCAGGCGGTAAGAGGGGCCCTCGAAGAGGCAGAAGAAGCGGTCCGGGGCGGGGGAGGTGGGCAGGCTTTATGCTGCACGCAGCAAGGGTGTAAGCAGAGGCGGCAGGAGCCTGTGTGTCGTGCACGTCATTGTTGTCAAAGCACATCCTGGCTGCAGACAGGGGCAAGAATTGGCCGGAGGGGAAGCAAGAGAGCCACCGAAGCCAGGCTAGAAGGTGGGCAGAGGGGAGCAAAGGATGGAAATAGTTTTTAAAGTTCAACAGGCCCTGGAGTTGCTGATAGATATGGATGGGGGGATCAAGCTGAAGTGCCGATCCAATACAAACACCAGGCTTCAGGCCTGAGCCACCAGGGGATGGTGCCCTTTACAGGTACAGGAAAGTAACAGGTTACAAGGGAAGCCAAAGGTTACAAGTTGCGTATCAGGAAAAAAGCTCCATGTCCCGCGCCCACAAAACCTGTTCCCCACGAACGTGCTATATAACAGTGCATCCATATCACAACAAAAGATGGAGTCTGAAAAATTCAAAGGAGGTTGGGACACAGGATGAGGAGAGCAGAGGCCAGCCTCTGAAAAATGGCCAAAATGTTCAGCAGTGTCTCAATCATGAGTAGAATTTCAAAACTGCTCTCCTTCTGGGTTTTCCACACCGTGCGGCAGCCAGCCAGGATTCTCCCTCTGGGTAAAGGCGAGAGTGTCCGGGCAGGGCCACCAGGCGGGTAGGGAGGCCTCATGCCCCGTGATTGTGGTTCTTGAACTCTTGCTCACTCTCTCTTTCCATTCCCAGACTGTGTGAACAGTGATCATGGATCTTGGCACGGTTCTTTTTTAAAAGTCAAGAGTCTTTTTATTGGAAAAAGGTATCGGCTGGAATCACATACGGACCCACACTCTCGGTGTCACATTCTGAGGGCAGTGAGCATTAGATTGGGAGACTCCTGGGGTACAAAACAACGCTGACCATCTCCTCTGTGCCTACACCAAAGGGAGACCCGGCAAATTCCATCCTCTAGAGATTCTGCTTGGGTAGCCCAGCCTCTTCCTTCTACTGTGTGTCCTGTGAGGCCGCCCTTGACCCAGGCCCAGCCTCTGGGACCTCGACCACCCCCTCTCAGGCTCTGTCTCAGTCCTGCCTCTCTCCTGAGCCTCTGCTGACCTCTGCCTTCCTCTTTCTCCCCCATTCCAGTCCCTCTGCGTGGTCCTTTTTGACTTGTGATTGAAAACGTGGGGAGTTTTTCCTCCCGTGCTGGTGGCACTAGACAACCTCCCCCAGAAGCCTTCTGTGGATAAGCCCGAGGCCACCATCCGCCTGGCAGTACTTTCCAGCCTTCCTTCCCTCTCTGTTCCGTACACTGATGTGTGATCATCTGGCGTGTATGTGTGTGTATATGTGCATGTTGTATGTATATGAGTGTATGCAGGTATGTGTGTGGCATGTGTACATGTTCGTGCATGTGTGTACACATGTGTATTGTGTTTGTGTGTGTTACATGTGTGGGGGGGGGTATGGGTGTGTGTAACAGGCCTGGAAGAGCACAGCTCTCACCCAGACTGGGGAATTGTAAGGGATCTTGGAGTGACAAGTAGACACCCTTCCATCCTCTTCCTCATGAATCCCCTCTTGATAGCCCTATTCTTTGTTGCTGTCCTGGCTTCCTACTCTCCCTGGTCTCTGCCTCAGGTCCCTCCATCCAACTGACAAATATTTACGAATTGCCTACTCAGCCAGACAGGTGCAGGGAGCTCACCAGTGACCAGATGGACAAGGCTCCAGCCCTCATAGTTATTCTGCTCTATGTTCTGTTGTCAGAGTATAAGCAGGGAAGTGGACGTGTGAGGAGGGAGTTGGTAAGTAGTAGAGGCAGAGAGAGGGAAAAAGATCTCTCCAGCAGTGATAGGTGCTATTCACTCACTCAACAAACTGAGCACTTACGATGTGTTGGGCGCTGCTCCAGGGGTTTAAGATACATCAGTGAACAAAACTGACAAAGAGGCCTGCCCTTGTGGAACTTGAATTCCAGTGATGAGAGACAGACAATACCCACTGCACATAATGAACAAATGCATTTAATAATGTGAGAACGTTAGAAAGCGATCAGTTTAGAAAAAAGTTGGACAGGGTAAGAGAGAGGAGGAATATGGGGAGAATATTGCCATTTTAAGAAGGATGCTCAAGGCAGGCCTCTTTAAGAAGCTGACGTCTGAGCAAAAACTTGAAGGTAAGGGAGTGAGTCCTGTAGATATCTCGATAACATTCCAGGCAGAGGAGAAGGCCCGAAAGCCCTGGGGCAAGAGCTGGATATGTTTTAAAAACAGCAGGGAGATCAGTGGGGTTAAAGGAGGGAGAAGGAAGGAGGCAACCAGATTGGGAAATGGAAGCCATTGTGAGGACTTGGGCGTTTTTTTACTCTGAGGAAAGTGAGGAGCCATTGCAGGGACCTGGGCAGAAAAGTGACTTGATCTGACCCACTCTTCCCTCATTAGAGGGTGTCATGGATGGAAAGTGACAGGGGAGGGGTTGCTACTTTAGGTAGTGAGGTCAGGGAGGTCTTCCTCAGAAGGAGCGGCTAAGCTGCGGACTGAGAGGCAGAGGATGGGCACCCACCCTGCCTCCCATCCTTTCCCTCACTCCGCCAACCAGGGAGAAGCCTTCTGCGGTCTAACGTCACCTCTCTCTGCTTCCCCCACATCTCCCTTCTGCCCCCTCATCCTCTGTCCCTCCTTCCCTCTCTTCTCTCACCCCCTTACTGAACCTCCTCTGTCCTCAGACCCCTCCTTCCCCTCATCTCTTTTTGTCTTTAGCCTGACCCCGTGGAGATGAGGGACGCTCCCTTCCCAGGGTTCTTAGAAAACAGTTGCAAAAAGCGGAAGGAAACGCTGCAGCTGGCACTTGGCAGGAGGGAGGGTGGCAGATTACAGTGTCTGGTCCTGGCTGCTCAGCCTGTAATCAGCAGGGTGTTTCAGGTGGACAGGGACCCCGGGGCATGCCCCACCAGGCCAGGACTTCCTCTCCGCAGTCCCCCAACCTCAAGCACAGGGGAGAGAGAAGGCATCTTCCACGCCTTGCCCTCAGCCCAACCTTCAAGCCTTGATGGGACATAAACTAAAAAGAACCTCCAAGCTTTCCAACACAACCCCTTATACTACAGAGGGTGGGACTGAGGCCCCGAGAGGAAACAGAGCAGCTCCAGGTCACAGAGTAAGACTCTAACCCAGGACACTGTCTGCACCGCCAGCTGTCTCATCCTGCAGCCCAGGCCTTGGAGTCAGGCAGCAGATCAGCGCTTTGGTCCTCTGTGCCTCAGGCAGAGAAGACAGGGATGCTCATAGTCAGACACTGTGCTTCACGGGCAGGAGCAGGCCATTGTGCTGGTGAGCACCAGCTCCAAAGGGCCAGGGACAAACCCTTGCCCACTGGGAGTAACCCTAACACACACACCCCTGGGGGAGTGGGGATGGCTCAGCCCGGCCCGTTCTTGCCCACTGAGGATCGCTCAGCCAGCCAGCGGGTCCAAGGCACGGGAGACAGCGGAAACTGGAAGCTAGGCAGTGTTGTCAGCTGTCCCACAAGTGCCCGGGCTGCAAGGCTATGACTAGGAGCCCGCCTGACCCCTAGGGAGAGAGACTCCCAGTGTCAGTCTCCTGGGTCACGGTCCAGTGACAGGATTATTTCTTGGCTGTCACGTGCCACTTGTGTCTGTGGCCTACAGCACATGAGTCATCTGTGATTCATCGCCCTCTGCCCTTGGTCCTAAGAGGGCTGGGCCGGTGGACTTGCAATGGGAATAGAACAAGGGTACAGACCTGTCCCTCCCCATCCACCCTTCACTGAGACAAAGACATAGCCCGACCCTTTGCAGACACTCATGTGAACACAAATCTGCTCACAGAGGACCCAGAATGGCTTGCCCCAGATCTCCCCGCTTCACGCTCACACCTCGCCATGCCTTCCCGCTCACACATGTGCCGGGCGGCCCCACATACCCGAGAGTCTCCATCTAGCACAGAGCATGGGTCTGACCTCAGGAAGGATTCCTCCCCTTCCCAGGCCTCAGTTTCATACTCTGATCTGAGGCTTACAGATCTCAAAGACCCTTTCTAGCCCTTCATCTAAGGAGGGACTTTAACACAGTGATTTCAGACCTGTGGTCAGTCAGGAAGGGAGATCTAGGAGGATGATAGTAGACATGGTGGAGGGGACGGACCCCTTCCTGGTACATTCCATATCACACCCACCTCAGGCCACAGTCAAGGACTGCAGAGAAAGGGATGGTACCAGCCTGGCAGACTCTTCTCCAAACTGGCTCAGGGCCTCCAGGACCACACGGCAGCTCCACCACCCCCAGAAAAAAGGGCCAAATAGGTGGATTTCCACGGGGCTCCCCTCAGATTGGAGCTTCCTGAGGGCGGGGCTGTGTCTCCCTCAGACTGGGGCTCCCTGAGGGCCAGGTTGTGCTCTCCCTCAAATCTCAAACTGAGAGTCCTTCAGATTAAGATCTTTCGCTTCCAACTTTATTTTTCAAACCAAGAACCAAATCTTCCCCTCTCTGAGAAAGCCTCGCCTAGTGCCGGGGCCAGTTTCCCTTTCTGTTTTACTGTGTGTAAGATGGATCCCGGGATGATGGCGCCCGCAGAGACGGAGGGAAGCAGTGATGTAACAGTCTAAATACTATCTACCAGATCTTTCCCATCTTCTGTTTTATCTCTAATTCCTCTGGGTAGTAGAGCAGGGGGCAGGGGGCAGGGGGGCCACACCTGGATCTTATTCCCCAGAGGAGACAGGGCGCTGAGTTTCAGAAAGCCTCTGTCTGTCTTACCGCCCACCCAGACCCCACAGCTCCTGGAGAGGGCTGCCTCCCCCACACCCCAGGAAGGGGTTAATGAGCATTCGTCCTGGCAGGGTGGAGGGCAGTTGGGAAAGCTAGGGAGGGAGCAGTGTTTCTCCACTTGGCCAGAGCTTCGGTTTCCCAATACACTGTTACTTTGAGGCAGAGACAGGCAGCCGGGCAGGCTGGGCACGGCCAGGCTGAAGATCCCAGCACCCTCTGTTAGGGTGGCCAGAGAACCAGGCTAGCCCCTGAAGCTCTCAGCTAGGAGGGGCCTGAGCTCCAGGGAGAGTCCCAGGCCCACAGAGACAGAGTAGGAAGGTAAGGCCTAAGAGAGCAAAGAAGAGCCTCCAGAGAGGGCGGCTGCTGCCGGGCCTGGCATCCATGAGGTGAAGTAGCAGAGAGTCACTTCAGGGCCTTCATTGCCCCTGCCACTCTTCTGACACAGCTTCTAAGATATTGTCCTCCTGACATTTCTGTTTTACCACAACCCACGCAAATATATATATATATATACACACACACACACACATATATATATATATATATATATCCTCCATTGTGACCCCTGAACACATAGGCATACACACATACCCGAAGAGTTTCAAGAAATGGTACTCACCCACTCAAGCCTTTCAGAATATTTTCTGCCCTACTCTCTTTCATATTTAAGAAAAAAACACAAAACTGACTTCACGACCCATATAATTTGCCAATGGGAACACACCGTTCCTAGATCAGCAGGCTAGACACATTGCCATAGTACAGATGGGAACACAGAGGCTCAGGGAGCCTGCCCAAGAGCACAGAGGCAGAGCTCAGGTGGCTTCTGAAATAATTTCCACTGTAGATGTCCAGAGCCTGGGGGCCTTCTTGAAATAATTGCCCACAAAAACAAGACTAGGGGAGATGACCACCAGCTGACGTCAGAAAAGATGCGATGAACGCTCGCTGACCCGCAGGCTCTCCCAGTTCCCACAGCTCTAAAAACCTATGGATAAGGTCAGGCTTGAGAGTCAGCGTCCAAGAGAAAGGTCTCGACAATGGGGAGAGGGAAGAGGGAGGCTCCCCGTCTGAGGGGAGAGACCCTGCTTCTGCCCTCAGAGAGCCCTAACTTGTTTCCCACCTCTGCTGCAGCCAGAGATTGAGGGATATATCCAGAACAGAGTCCCGATTACGATGTCTGCGCTGGAACCCTCGCCATTGAAGCGGCAAGAAGCAGGGAGAGAGGAGGAAAGCACCAAAGCCCCTGAAGGAATCATCTGAGAGAAAGGCCCGGCTGCTCCCTCCAGGTAGGACTGCCAGATTAAGTAGGAGATGCCTGGGTATTATCTGAAATTTGAATTTCAGATAAGCAATGAAAATTCAACAAGGTTATCCTGTGCTTTTATTTGCTATATCTGGCAACCCTAACCTTCCAGGACATTCCCTCCTCAGACCCAAAAGGGTCAGGCCCACGGCCCACATAGCACCAACAGTAGGAGAAACTCAGAAATACAGGTACCAGGTTCTAACCAGGGGGATGAGGGAAGGGACAGAAATGAGAGTCCCTGGGACCCCTTCTGCCTCCAGAAGGCCGTTCTCACTCCCACAGATGCCTGCAGCTTGGGCAGCCACCTCCCTGCCCCCCCCAGGAAGTGTGGCTGGAACAGGGCAGGCCAGGAATAAATAGCCTTTGGAGTGGGCATGTGGTGGTGATGCGCAGGGAGTGAACGGCTTCCTTTGCTCCTTCTCGGCAGCCCCACCAGGCCAGTCAAGATAAGATGATCTTCAGGGAAACTTCCTGTTAGGCAAATGCCAACGGCTGGGCCTGGCAAACCACCGGCATCTGAGGGTAGTTTCTCTGAAGTCATGAGGTGTAGGGGAGGCTTTTACCAGCATTGAGCTGAGCTCTTCCCCCACCTTCGTGTCTCTTCTGCCCTTCTTCCTCCTTGTGCCCCCTCAATATACACAGTCCCAGTTTTGGCTCTTCATGTGACCGCTGGAGTCGGGCAGGGCCAGCAGTGTGGCTGGGGTGGTTGCAGCCAGAAGGAAAGTGGGTGATCCCACTGGCCTCACCAGGAGGGCATTCCCTGAGCTCTTACAGCTTTTGTGGGCAAAAATGTTCCCTTCCCCAGGCTCAGGAGGGGGCTAAGTGCTGGGTCCCAGGCCTTGCCTGTGCCTCATTACTAAGAGAAAAGGAAAAGTTGTCTCTGTCTTGCCTCGTGGGTTTCTACACTGGCTCTTTCCACATTCCATATCAACCAAGGGAATAAACCATCTAAAACGATGAACTTTTTGGGGGTTCTATAGATCTGTCTCAAGGAAGGAAGCCCAGAGATGCACCCCCATCCTCAGGGAGCACCCAGACTGATGAGAGAGAGACTCTGTCCCTGCCATTGGAGACCCTGACCAAGTAATGTTACTAACATTCATCCATTCATTCAACAAGAACTCTATTTATCGAGCCCCTCTTACATGGCAACCACTTTATATATTCATTACCTAGTTTAATCCACACTCACACCTGGGAGGTCGGTGTTATCATGCCCATGTTATAGATCCAGACAATGAGATCCAAGAAAGGTGAGGCTTCCTGACCAGTGTGATTCAGTTGGTTGGGTACCATCCCACAAGTGAAAGGTCTCCGGTTCGATTCCCAGTCAGGTCATGTACCTAAGGTTGTGGGTTTCGTCCCCAGTCAGGGCGAATGAGAGGCAACCAACTGATATTTCTCTCTCACATCAATGTTTCTCTCCCTCTCTTTCGCTCTCCCTTCCCTTTTCTCTCAAATAAATAAATAAATAAATAAATAAATAAATATTTGTGGGGTTTCTTTTTTTAAAGAACAAGGTCAAGCAACTTTCCCTGGGTCGCAGAGCCAGAAAACTACTGACATAGAGCCCAGCTCTGTCTGATCCCAAACCCCCTCTTCCCACCACCCTGTGCCCAGCCACAAGAGAGACAATAGCCGACCTTTGTGGGGCACTTACTACCTGCTAGTCACCACCCTAAACATAGCCACGTTTATCTGAGCCTCGGGTATCATCATACCTGCTTCTCAATGACAACCGAGGCTCGGAAAGGGAGTTTTGTCTTCAGTCACAGTTCAGAAGCTGTCTGGGTTTGGGCTGTGTTTTGAGTCAGGGTTTTGGACATCAGGAACTCCCAAGTAGCAGCTGGGATTTGAACCCAGGCAGTCAGGCTGGGTTGGGCCAGAAGTGACCCAGTATTATCAATTCTGTGGCTGCCAGAGACAGGGTTATATTAATAGCCATGAGGTGTTTATTGCTGAACAGGCAGCAGCTCCCAGAGGGCAGCTTGGGGTCACGGGACTACAGCCAGGTCGGTCCCCCAGCCCCCAGTCCCATGGGGGCCTTGTCCCGAGAAGCCAGATCCCTCGGCTGGGCCTCACAGCCCCCGCCCCAGGAACCCTTACCCAACCAGGCGTCCGCCCCGTGACTGGGAGTGGTGACCTCTGTCACACTTGTGTATGTGCGACCCTGTGTGAGTGTGCTTGTGCAGAAGGCCTGTGGCCTGGCGTCTTGCTCCGGGTGAGAGGATGCTTCCAGGGTGTCTGTCTTCCCCCACAGTTCCCAGCCCCAGGCACCCAGCAGGTCCTAAATCCGGGCGCAGCCGTTCTCTCTGTCTCTAGCTGGATAGAGGAGAGCAAGGGAGGGGCCGCTGTGAGGGAAGTCCCAGGGGTGAAGAAGAGAGACCTGGGATGGGGGATGGAGATTGCTCTACAAGCCAAAAGCAGACAGACATGCAAACACCCTCCCTGAAGATTTCTCCAGAATCCGTCTTCCTGCTGCCTCCCCAGGACATGGCAACTCCCAGGGAAAGCCTTCCTGTTCCACATCTCAGCCCCAGAGGTCCCTCTCCGTACTCGTACCACAAACTTCTCCCGGTAAAGACCTGAAGCACAGGAGTTTAGTCTTGGGGGGGCGGGGGGAGGCTTCTGAGATGGGCACTTCTGAGGGCCTCTACTGTAGGCCCCTCAGATGTGAGCTGGCCCCAGCAGCCCTGCCCCAGGCCACAGGCTTTTCTGCCCGGAGCCCAGCTCTGTGTATGAGGATGGACACGAGTCCTTCTCTCTCACATGGAGACTCCCAGTGTGTTTTGGGGGGCAGGGACAGAAGGTTGGTCTTGTGTTCTTGTCCTGTTCATTTGTCCATCAATTCCACAAATACTCATTGCAAGCCCAGGACCACGGGTGTCACCCCTACCCGGGAGGGGCTCTCTCCACAGCCTTCTTCCCTTCCATCCATACCCTCTTCCCCACCCCTGGCTCCAGGGCTGGAGCTGCCCTGGCTTGCCTCACCCCTCAGTGGGGAAGTAAGAATATAGACTTGCAAAGATGGGTATTTCAATTAAAAATGAAGAAGTGAGAAGGGAAAAGCCCAGCCAAATTATACTGAAGTGGAATCTCAGAAGAAAAAGTCTTGACGTGGGGACCAGAAATGTCAGCGTAATTGTAGTGACCGTTTCTGAGCACACCCTGTGTGCTAGCCACTGTCCTCCCTACCTTCGCCTCATCCCTTCCGCAAGCTCACCCTGCAGATTTGATTGTCCCGATCTCAGACATGAGAACATTGAGGCCCAGAGAGGTGATTTTGCTAATGGCAGACCCAGGGTTCCAACCTAGATCTCTCAGGAGTCTTGGCGAGGCCTAGGGCAGCCCGGATTGGGCCCAGCAGAGGCATGAGGCAGGGCATTTGAGGAGAAGTATCCACAGGCGGGGCCTCGCAGGCTGGGTCTTCTGCAAAAAGAGTGGGGAGGTGGGATGGGGTCTCTCCTGCAGGGAGCCTGGGGAAGTGACCAATGGGGTTCTGAGACCTCCTCTGCAGCAGAGAACAAGCAGCGGGGTGGGTACCAGTAGGGGGAGCATGTGTTGGCATCTGCCCGACTTGGGGCCAGACCCAGGGACCAGCAGGGGATATGTGGGGAAACGTCAGGGCGTGGTGATGAGCCAAGCTGGACTCTAACAAATGGAAAGAGAAGCCCTGCAGGGACTGCCAATGCATGGTGGGGAAAGAGGGAAGTGTGGAGTTGCAGGTCCCGGAAGGGCTCATAGGACCGATATCCTGTGATTCCAAACATCTACTACCACCAAGTGATCAGTTTCCATCTGTCTGATGGCAGGTGTCTGTCTCCTCCCACAGACTGGAAACTCTGGGAGGGCAAGGACCGTGCTGTCCCCCTCAGACTGGTAGCCCCCAGAGGCTAGCACCTACACTTCCTGCATTAACAAACTAGCCTCCCCAAAGGCAAATGCAACCTTATAAAATTTGTTTCAAATCTCAGCCTGTGGAGACCCCTCGTCCTGAGGAGACCCAGGCCCAGCCTTGCCTCCCGCAGGCACCAATGCCCAGTGGGTCCTTTTCCTCTGACTCATCTTCCTCTTTCTCTGTCACTTCCGTCCCTTCCAGGCCCTACATTTGCCTTGCATTTTCCCTTTCCAGGCAGATTGTAAATATTTACTGATTCCTTCCCTGCCCTTCCCCCTCTCCTATGTCCTGATGGATGACCTTCTGTGGATGTAGCTGAAGTCTCCCTCCCAACAACTCTGAAGCCAACCTGGGGGCTCCTCGCCAGGGTCAGCTAGGCCATGCCCAGTGTCTCAGCTGGCGTAGGCTAAAGCCATCCCCAGTAACTGGGAGATCATTCTGTACCAGGGCACAGCACGTAGCTGATATTCCATAAATGCTAGCAGATCAGAGGGAGGGAGGAAGAAAGGGAACAGAAGAAGAGTCCATAGTCTTTCCCTCCAAATCCCTTGTGCTTCTCTGCCAGTTCTTCTCACCATCTAACTCCTCTCCCTCATGTTGTAGGTAAGGCTCACTTTCTCTTGGTGAGGCTTCAATAAAACTGAATTACTCTCCTCACTCTAGAAATTTGGACAATATTTTGTCCTGCCTTGGTCCTTCCCCTGAGTCTTCCCATCAGGGTAGATCCCTGGACTCTGGTACTTTCATAAGTATCTCCTGACATCTTTGAACCTTCCTTTACTCCCTAAAACCGTCATGCGTACCTGTAAAACCTTATAATGGGAAGGGCCAAAGGTCCTAGCCCCAAGAAAGTGACTGTTTAGTTTGATGGCTCAGCTATGATTGCCGTGTTACAACCAGCCCAAAACTCCATAGCCCACATATTTGCTCACAGCTCTCTACACTTGGGCAGGGGATGGCTTCTCTCTACGCCATGTTTTTGGCTAGACTGGCTCACCTGGGTCTGGAGAATCCAAAACGACCTCACGCACATGTCTAGTGCCTCAGCTTGGGCTGTTTGGAACAGCTGGGGGCTATTTCTGCCTGAGCCCCTCTCTGTCTCTACCTGGCCTCTCCAGCAGGGTAGTTGGACTTCCTTAAAGCATGACAGCTGCCTTCCAAGAGAGCAAAAATGGAAACTGCAACGTCCCTTAGGTCTATACCTGAAAGCTCCAGAATCCCTTCTGCCACAGCGTCTTAGTCAAAGCAAGTCATCAGGCCAGCCCAGGATTCAAAGGACAAAAAGTAGACTCTTTCTGATGGGACGGGTAGCAAGCACGTAGGCACAGGGGTGAAAAGAACCGTCGGCAGCCATTTACACACAGGCCACCACAGCGGTCCTAACGCCCAAACAGGTCCCAGTCGCCAAGGTCTGTGTGGATCCAGCCAACCTCCTCATGGGAGGAGAGGAGACTGGTAGCTTCTTTGGAGGAGCAAGTACCCCAAAGACCTTCAGGGCTATGACCAGGGTAGATCAGTCCTTCACGGGAGGAAAACCGGAAGGGACTCAGGGCGGGCAGCGTGGAGTTGAGAAGGAGCACTGTGGATCTCCAGAGAAAATGGTGATCAGACCAGACGGGAGGCCGTGAGTCCCACAGCGGGGAGATGAGCGGGGACAGCTTGGCAGGACCTATGACAGAGAACGGGTGCACTGGGCCTGGACTGGGTCTTTTCTGAGCTGCAGGGGATGTACAAGCAGGTCTTATACAATTGGGGGAAGCGGCATGCTCATTTTATCCTTCTTTTCTCCACAATCTATTTAAAGATTATTTCTCTCTTCCGAGGCTGCGTGTTGCAATCTCTTTCGTACTTGGGTTTCGGATTTTCCACTGACGAGCCCCAGCCCCTGGAGACATCTCTTGCCTTGCCTTGCCTTGCCTTGCCACACTTGAGGAAGTCTGGATTTCAGCCCTGGGTTTGGCCACCACATCCTCCCCTGTTCCACTTTCTTCTGCCTGTTTTTACTGAGTCTAGACGATTCATTTTTATTTGTTGATGCTCTGCCCTAGCCTGGGGCAACCGTGGTGTGGTGGGAAGAGCACTAGAAGTGGAGTCGGGAAAGCTGGTTTAAATTCTGGTTTGGCCATTTACTGGCTGTACGTAAATGTTCAAGCAGGTTATTTACCCTCTCTGAGCCTCCTGCTTCACCTCTGCCAGGCAAAATAATGAGCCCCAACTCCAGGGTTGCTGAAAGGAGACGGTGCCTGGACTGACGAAGAGGCCTCTGCTCCTAATACCACCAGGGCTGAGTCCCTCCCCTTCCCCTTCCCCAGCCCCACGCAAATCCCCACCTTTCTGAAAGCCCCAGAACCTCTTCTGTCACAGTCCCCTCCACCAACCACTCTATCCAGTGCCAGCCTTCATCCACCTCCACGGTCTTGGGGTGAAACCCTCAGTTATCAGAGCTCAGTCTAAAAAAATGTTTATTGAGTATGTACTAGGTTCCAGGCACTGTTCTAGGGCTGGAGACAAAACAACGAACAAAACAGACAAAATTCTCTACCCTCATGTTAGTGGTAAGATGGAAGAGTGAAGACCAACAGAGGAATAAATTGTAGAGCTGCAGTATCCAAAACAGGGGCCACTGGCCACATGTGGACGTTGAACATTGGAAATGTGGCTACCCCCAGCTGAGGTATGTGATAAGAGCAAAATGCACAACGGATTCGAAGATTTTTGTACCGATCAGCTGTTGGAATGATATTTTAGATAGGTTGGAGATAATGTTGGAGTAATAGGTAAAATGTATTATTTTCATCAATTCTATCTATTTATTTTTACCTTCTAAAATCTGGTTCCTAGAGAGTGTGAAGTTACACATGCGGCGCATGTTATGGTTCTATTGGACAACTCTGTTCTAGAAGGTGTTGGAAGGTTTCACATGCTGTGGGGACCAAGGGCGGTGAAGGAGAGGACCTGAGCACAGCGTGAAGAAAGGGCGTCCACTGTAAACGCAGCAGCCCAGGTGCCCTCACTGAGAAGGTGACAAGACTTGAAGGTATGTCATGTCTAGGAGAGCGCTCCAGGAAAAGGGAGTGGCCGGTGCAAAGGCCCGGAGGAGGGGGCCTGCCCGCTGTCTGAGGCACGGGGAAGGCTGTGTGGCTACAGCCGGGGGACCAAGGAGCTCAGGGGACTGAGTCAGAGAGGTAAAGGCAGCCTGGATGGAGCAGGGCCTTTGAAGGCCATTGTATAGACTCTGGCTTTTCCTCTGAGTAAAACAGTCTCTGCAGGGTTTTGAGCCAAAACGACATGACTGAGCCCCCATTAACAGGTTGGCTGGGGTTGTTGTGTGAGAATCAGCCAACTGAAGGGAGGCGAGAGGACCATTGGGAAGCTTGTTGGGAGGCCCAGGTAAATATCTCCTTGGGATGATGACAGCGCCCACCTCACAGGGCAGGTGTGTGGATTCAGCGTTAACCAGTGTAAGAACCGGCAGGTGGAGAGTGCCTGGGAAAGGAGCGCTCTTGACCGAAAGCTCCAGCAGGGGCAGGGACCTTGCCTCCAGCTTCCTCACGCTGTAGCCAGGAGAGGCAGCGGGTGCCCTCCCCGACAGTCCCAGAAGTCACCGCCACTGCCATCACCCTCGGAATCTCCCCCTGAGGACTGCAACAACCTCTGGCTGGCCTCCCCGCCTGCCGCCCTGCTGGGGTGCTCCCTGTTCGAAACCCCTCAGCTGCTGCTCAGGTTGTCGGCCCGGTATGGTGGCAGCACTGCAGGCTCCCCACCAATCCAGCCTCCACCCCTCGCCCGTTCCCTGCCAAGCCTTTGCTCACCCTACCCCTTCCACCTGGGACGTCCACTTCAACCCTTTCACCCTCCCCGCCCCCCCCATCCTGTCTTCTTCAAGGGCTTCTTTAAGGGCCAGCCTAGAGGTAGCATCATGGGAAGATCCAGACTCTGCCACCCCCGCGCTGGATCTGATGCCCCATCACGCTTTGTGTATGTTTCTACTCATGGATCTGCAGTTCTGTCTCCTCACCAGGTCAGTGAGGGCTGGAACTTGTCTCAGTCCTAACAGCAGCCCTCGCCCTAGCATGATGGCTGGCCCAGTAGAGAAGAAATGGGTTTGGAAGCACTGCTTATAAATTCCCAAGACCCAGACAGCTTCTGCCTTTCCCAGGACCACAGGTGAGAAGACCCCTCGGGGGCAACCAGAGCTGTGGGTCTACCTTCCAGGGGCTCAAGGAACTCCAGGGCCCGCTAAGTAAAACTGAAGTTCATATCGGAGCCCAGGCCCCCGTGAGTGCCCCCTTCTCAATCCCAGCCCGTTGCAGCCAACAAGGCCCCATGGCCAAACCCAGCCCCGCCTCTTTCCTGGCTCAGACACACGGCCGATTCCTTCCTTGACCAAGGTCCAGGGCCAGGACCACGTGATTCCGAAGGTAGCACTCACCACACACCGCAGAGCCCCAGGCTCCGGTCTAAGGAGCTCTCTCTCCCGCCCCCATCCCCAGAGTGCCCCACGCCCTGCTGTACCAGGGCAGAGGGTGGACAGGTTCCCCAGGACCAGCCTGGCCAGAATGGAAGGACTCTGGCCCCCAGCACAACGAGGTAGCTTACGCCGTACGCGATCCACGCACCTGGGACCCCCTTTCCCAGGCCTAAAATAAATGCCATGTCCCCCAAGGGAGGAGGGACAGAGGACAGGAGGAAGTCTGGAACAAAGATTCAATGGAGAAGGAGAAACCAGGAGGAGCTTTGAGATCAGAATTAAATTCTTTAATACAAAATGCTTTTTTAAAGATATATCTGTATTTCTTTGTTGCTGTTTAAAAATAAATATGTACTACGGAATATCTCGAAAAACTGCACTAGGGACAAAGATGTGATGTTAATATCTTTTCCCCCACAATTATTATGGATAAACAGTAGCACCAATAAATAAATGATAACAAATATTAAAATTAAAAAAGGAGAGAGATTTAGTATGTAGAATTCTCTATTTTTTCTTGTTTTGTTTTTACATATAAAAAACAGAATAGCAATGTCTATTTTATCAGAATCACATATATACATAAACATATATATATATACAAACACAAGTTGCCAAATATATATATAGTATGTAGATGTATATTGAAACCTTATTTCAAAGGAATGTGTGGCGGGGAGCCAGGGGAAAGAAAGGGTAGGCCGAGCTGAGTGTTAGCAAAATTAAATATCTGTTCAGGACAAGCTAGTGACTGTCACCCATCAGGGAAGAGAGATTGGAAACACCAATTTTATACACAAAGACCAGTACAAATAAGAGGGAGCAAGAAGAGACTGAGAGAGCTATATCTCATAAATAGTTCAAATTAAATATTAACCAAGAATACTGAAAAAACCCTACTCTTTAATTAAATTAACTGTTTTAATTTCTAATTAAAAAGAGATATTAAATAAGTACCGTATATAAAACACTTTCTCTTTTCTCTGCCTCCATGGTGGGCACATGGATCCTGCCCTGTCTCTCTGTGCCGCGGACGGGTCGGATGGGGGGACAGAGGAGGGTTAACCACTCACACACACACAGCCAGGTCTCCTGGGGGGACAGAACTAGTGGTTTCAGTGGTCTGAGGACTTCAGGCCCCCTGGGCTGCACCCGGCCATGGGAGCAGGGCAACGGCCAAGACAAGAGGCCCCTCCCGTGGATGACGAGCGTCATCAGGCTGCTCTTCTTCCACCAATGTCTCTCTTTCCTTCACCGGGACATCTGTCAGTGGCCTCCTGGGCATCTCAGAGGCCGGTGAGAGTCAGTGAAGGCTGCCCAGGCTCCTGAATCTTCCAGGCAGTGCCCTGGGGTAAGTTGCCCGTGCAGCACATGAAAGGGGTCCCCAAAGCACAGCGGTGTCCTGAGGCTCCCCAAACTCCTGCTCAGAGCCAGCGTCCTCGTCCCTGTACCTGTCGTCTGTCTTTCTGTCCGTTTGACTTGGGGTAGAGGCTCAGAACCAGGGCTGGGTTTGTCGGTGTTCCCAAAAGCAGGCCAAATTTGCCCCCATGCCCTGGCCTTGCATGTTCCCAGGCAAGGGAGGGGACACTGGCTTCCCTAAGAGGGACAAAAAGATCAGGCCAGAGTCTCTCCTCCCATCTTCTTCCTCTTCGGGATCTGGATGGGAACATTCTCCTCCCAACTCAAGTCCACAGCAGTCAAATACATCCAGTGAAGACACCAATAACATTAGCAATGTTAATTTAAAAAAAAAAAAGAATATATATATTTTATATATATAAAATATATATATTTATTTTTATATATATAATATATATATATAAACATATGTATGTGGGTGTGTCTGCAGGAATCCCAGAAATAAAAACTCTCTGCCGGGCTCGGTGATTTAGCAGCAAGAAAAGTTAAATGGCAATCCAACCCCAAGGGGGCCCGTGCTTGTCACCCGCCCGGGAACGCTTCTGCCGGAGTCTCGCCCTCCGGACCCACAGGGCTCTGCACAGTCTCCTCTTCCTTCATTTCAGGGTCTGGATTAAGGGTTGTTCTGTCGGTGGTGGTGGTGGCAGCGGCGTGGTTCCTGTGTCAGTCATTCTGTGTCCATCTTCCTGGTGAGAGGTCTGCTTCCCGAAACCCTGAGGGAGGTTCCTTCCTCCGGCCCGGCTCACCGCCTTGGCTTGTCACATCTGCAGGGAATGGAAAACGGAGGCTGGGGGTGAGGGCCAGGTGACAGGACCTGGTGGTGAGGCAGGCAGCCTCCCCCTCCTGGCAGCCCGGGGAGGTGGGGGACACCACACCCTGCTCCACGACCTCCCTCCCAGCTGCAGGCCTTTCTTTCTTGAGCTCACCGGCAGCGGCAGGCCCCGGGTACCAGGCTGCCTCTTCTTTCTGATATGTTATTTCACGGAGGGTGGGAGAGGTAGTCGGTGGCTTTCTACTCACATTGAAGCAGAGCAGGCACCAAGAAGTTTCTGGTCATGTCCCTGTCCCTGGGCTGATCCTCTTTTACCCTCCCCACTGAAAGGAGGGGTCAGGGCAGGCCCTGCCCTTCTGAGTCTGAGAATGGGGGTCCTAAGCCTCTAATTGGGGTACTAAGTTTCCCCATACAGCCAAGTCAGGGCCTGGGAGAGGTCTCTGGAAGCTGGGGTCAGTCACTTCAGTTAGCTCCCAGGTCACTTCAGACACCCTATCCCAGACAGTCTGTCTACAGAATAACCTCTACAGAACCCTAAAATGGCAAGTCCCCCATCTCCCCCAGGGTCCCAGCAGGTGTGGAGACCCCTCATCCATTCCTGGAGTTAGGCTGAGCCCCGACCACCAACACTAGTACATGCTTCCTGTCTTTACACACCGCCAAGGCAGACAGAGCTCCACAGCAACACCCCAAGACCTGGTCCCCAGTGTCCTCTGAACACCCACGAGCCCCAGGAACGTGGCAGGTGGGAAGAGGTAGCCACACTCCGAGGATTTTGTTAATGAAGCTTCAGGACTAGCCAGGGAACACCCTGGCCCTGCCTGGGGTATCCCCATAAGAGCCCCTTCTCGCTGGGTGGTCTTTACGCTGGCCCAGAGGGCTCCCTGCCATTGAGCATAGGCCGGGACTGGTATAAACGCCAGTTGAGGCATCAAAAGATTGCCAGCCACCTGTGACGGCCCTGTGCTCCTGACCTTCACTCTCTGAACTTGTCCATGTATTCACCCACACACTTGACACTTCCGTGATCCCCACTGTGGACAAGGAACAGAGGTACAGATGCCTTGGCAGGGGGCTCACACAGGTGCATAAAAACCAGGCCCATGTGTGAGTAGTTAGTTCACAGTCTAATGTTAGGAAAGTGGGCATTAGCCTTCCCTCCATTCATCCTGGGGGCATTTGAAACACTGGGGCTCTTAGGGGTTGTTGCCGTAGCTACTGGAATATCAAAGAAATCTTTTGTCCCCAGATGTTAAATCTTCTACCCACCCTACCAACAACCACAGCCCATGTCCTCCAGAGGCCGGTATGAGAGACTCAGCCCCTGCCTCCTGTGGAGAGACACTGAGGGGTGAGAAGCCTAGTGGTGCAGACTTCAGAGGACAAGGCCCCCCAGTGAGTGTCTGTGCTTTGTAGTCAGCAACGGCCCCCACGTCGGGAAGGGTCCTCAGTAACAGTAGCGAAGGCAGCAATCACAATGTCAGGACAAACAGCCACCATGAGCAGGACCACGGGACACAACACTCAGCTTGCGTCCACACCACCACATGAAGCCACACCAGTCTACCCACTCAGTCAACCAGGGCAACCTCTGAAGGGGCCCTGTCAAGCCAGGCCAGCACCTGCCACCCACAGCAAGAGCCAAGAAGGTAAGTAGTCACCAGGCAGGCAGCTAGAAGCCAAGCAAGCAGCTGGCCCTTCTCAGGTACCCGCTCTCTCTCTCTCTCTCGCTCTCTCGCTCTCGCGCTCTCTCTCTCTCTTTCTCTCTCTCCATCTCTGTGTGAAGCCCCTCTCTGACTCACTTGCCCTCTGGGAACCAACCTGCAAGTACGTTCGTTTAACTCAAGCTGCCTCGCCTTGCAACGTGAGTCTGTGTTTTTGCAGGAACATTTACACGTCTGCGGATCTTGTACAAACAAATGCTTTCTCCGCTCTGAGCAAGGCCCACAGGGACTGCAAAAAGGCAAAAGGAAAGACATCTAAGCTAGAGCGTCAGCAGAGAGAGAGAAAAAAAACCATGCAACACCCTCTAACGTATGCACAGCAGGGCCCCCACCTGGCTTGTGGGACCCCACAGCCTTCGATGCCCTGGAAGGGTCGAGTGCTGCAGTGGAAGACAGAGAGCGCGGCGGAAAGAGGCAGCACTGGCTAGGAAGCCTGCCCGAGGGAGAGGCGGGCACAGACGGGCAGAGAGTGCAAGGAAAGGGCTGCCGTAAGGGTGGTGCTGTCCCACAGGGACACGTGCAAGTCTCAGGCCACAAGGCCCCAACAGTTACTGCCCCCAAAAGAGCACACCTGACTCTTCACCTGCTGGGGATGGCAATCAGGGGCCACCTTCTCCCTGGGCGAGGGCTCACCCCCAGGCCCCTCCACCACAGGTGGGCTGACATAGGGTGTGACAACAGGTTGGGCCCAGAGGCAGTGTCCACAGGACCAGCCACTGGTGGCCAAAGGGCACAGAGCAGAGCCCACCACAGCCTCCAGTCCAGACGAAGCTGCCACCCTACAGGGAGGCCTCTGTGGGTGCCACGGGTTGGGCTGGAATAGGGGGATCCCCTCCAGAAGCTCCAAGTCCATGAGAGGGGGCACCAGATGGCGCTCGACCCCACCCAACCTGCTCCTTCAGCCAACAACAAGCTGCCTCATGTCATTCAAGCCCATTCCTCACACCACGTCTGCCCTCCTCACCACCCTCAGCTTCCAGACATGCACAGAAGCCTAGAGCAGTGGCAATCAGTTGGGTGAGCAGGCACCAGTGCAGGGCACCCATGCCAACATGGGCCCGCCACCAATGCCTAGTGGGTGAGAGAAAGGCAGTGCCCAGCTGAGCCAGAGCCCCTCCCTGATTCCTCCAGGCCCACTCTGCCCGCCCACCCACCCCCAGCCTGGGACCAGCAACGCCACCACCACATCTACCCATTGGTGCCAATTAGTGGAGTGAGAGAGAGAGAGACACTGGGGCAGAGGGAAGGATAAGAGCCAGGGAGGGAGGGAGAGAGGGAGGGAGAGAAGAGGAGTGGAGGATTAAGAGGTCCTGTGAGCGGGGGTTAGACTGGGGGCTCTGGGGAGGCTCCAGGGAATGAGACAGCAGAGGCACCACGTACAAGTTCCAGGATTTATACCGGGATTTCTTGCGCTTTCTTTTTTGCCCCTTTCCCTTTCCTCGAACTGATTTTCTGGAAAATAAAAAAACAGAGCCAGAGGGGTGGGGGGCAGGGGAGAGGAAAAGAAGCTGTGAGGAAGGCAGGGCACAGGTCGTGCTGGGGGATGGGAGGCAGGCAGGCTCCGGGAAAGAGCTTGCACGCACACGTGAGTTGGGTGAGTTGGGGCTGCAAGCATTGGATGGCTCCTTCTGCTCACTTTGGCCGCCCTGGGGTGGCAAACCCAGCCCTGAGCGAGGCTTTGTTGGGTGGGGAGCGGAGGCTAGCTGGAGTGCACAGGCCCCAAGGCCTCCATGGTCACAGTGGCGCCTGGTCCTAGGCTGGGGGCAAAGCACCGAGGGCGGGCTCTTTTCCCAGCAACCCTGTATAAATCCGACCCTGAAGATCGGGGGTCATAAAAGGTAGGCCAGAGTTTGGTGAGGTCAGAGACCTGATTTGATAGGGGTGGGGAGAGGGCTTGCTGGCTGTGCTTCAGGCACCTTCTGTCTTCATTTCCAAGTGCAATAGCAAAAGGGTTCCTCCAGGGGTCCTGCCTCTGCAGATGTGGGGGAGCAGCTCTGCCGGAGCTGGCACAAAACCAAGGATGGCACATGAGAGGCATCAGCCTGCCTGAGCCATAACCTGGGCTGAGGTGGGGCTGAGGTGTCCTCAGAGCCCCAGGCAAGCTGGCAGGAGGGTGGAGTGGGGGTTAGGGAGGCGTGGGGAGGAGGGGCCTGGGCGTCACTTGGCAGAGAGCTCTCTCCCCAGCCTGTCAAAGCCTGCTGCTCCATCTCACCAGACTCCCTTCGGAGCCCAGGCAAGCCCCCCACTCTCCCTGTGGGAAAAGCAAGTGCTTGGGGAGTGGGCCAGGGGGGCAGGCTGAAGCTTGTCACCGTCAAGGGAAATAGCACCCTCCTCACCAGCCAGACCCCTGAGGATGCCCCGCAGAATGTCTCCCACAGGACAAGAAAGAGGGGAAGGGGCTGAGGAGAGGGGCAAGGCTGTTCCCTCTTGTTGAGAGAAAATGCTAGAAGGACAATCTTGACACACACACACCCATTCTCCGTCTTCTCTCTCTAGTAGCCTAGCAAATCCTGGAAGTTGGGGACTCAGAGAAGAGGAAAGGGTTGGTTGAGGCCCAGGGGGCTTCAATGTCTTCAGAATACTGGGCAGACAGGGTGGCGGGGAAGTGGGGAGGGAAGGGCACAGATGCTCTCTCTCAATCTCTTCCTGCAGACTCATCTCCCAGGCGAGCTGCTCACCTGCCTTGAAGGCTCACTGCCCCAGACTTTGCCCTCTGCCCTCGCTCCATCCTGTCTTGACCCTCCACATTGAGCAATGGAAGCCTCAGAAAATGACCATGAACATTCAATCAATTCTTTCTTCCTGCCAAGAGGGTTGAGTGTTTCTGGCCTGCCTCACTCCTACAGGAGGGCACGCACCAGGAAGACACCCGAGCCGGCCCCAAAGCCAATTGCACCACCACAGCAGCCGCCATAGAGGCCATTTCCCCTGACGCACAAAAGCTGGCCTCTGCCACCCACACCCTCTCCCCACTGTGGGTGGGTGACAGGAGGCTGCAGAGAGCCAGGGAGCCAGTGTTCTTGCTGCCCCCCCAACATGCCAAAACCACAAGTCCTGGCCAGGGATGACCCAGAGACCTGGAACACGTCGCCTCTCCCAAAGAAAGCGCCAGGCTCCAAGCCGGGTTTTGTCACTAAGTCTGGAGCCACAATCCTGGAGTCTGCCCCATCCCACTGCTGCCACCACATGTCCTCAGGAGGCCAGCTCCCTGACCCAGCGGAGCCTTCAGACCCCCAACAGAGGAAGCCAAGAACCCAAACCAAGAAAACCAGGCAAGGAGAAGGAGAACTGAAGCCGTGGCCACTTACTTTTCTTGCCTTGCTCTGTCTTTCTTTGGTCTGCAGTGGGTAGAGAAAAGAACAAAACAGGGGTTCAGATGGTAGTGACAGTGATGATGATAACAATAGCAATACTAATATTAATAAAAACAACATCACACTTATGATATATATACAGTTTTCATCTCTTTACGTAAAACTCAATCCTTACAACAATGCTATGAGGTACACGCTATGATTGTGCCCACTTTACAGATGCGGAAACTGAGGCACACTGAAGTGAAATTGAAATGCCCAAGGCTACACACTTGGAAGGTGGGAATGGGTTAGCGAGTGGAGCGTGCCCAACCTTGGCACAGAGCACACAGCCACTCGCTGAGCAAATCGGTCCGTGACTCCATCCTCACCTGCATTCACATTTGCTGTGCTGTAGGAAGCTCATCTCGCCTATGTGCTGGACTTTGTGAATTCTGATCCGCATAATCTAGAAAAGAAAGCATATCACAGAGGTTAGTGACCCAGCCAGCCATACCCAAGTGGGACACCCCTGTGGCTCCTGCCACTCAGCACCCAGGGGTTCTGCAGAGCAGGGGTGGGTGGTGGAGGTAGGGGGACCAGAGGCTCTACCAGAAAGAGCCCCAGGCCCCTCCCAACTCCCCCAACCCTGCTGACCTCAAGGAGCCCCTGCTCCTCTTGAGGGCAGATGGCTGCAAGGGTTGGCCAGGCTGGGAATTCAGGTCCTAGATCCTTGCCATTCCCCATCCCTCCCCCCCTTTCATCCCCTCTAGGCCTCACCCTGACCCTGGTAGCAACCCAAGAGACCCTCACCCTGGGGTCTTGGAGCTCCCTCCCACCCACCCCGTCCAGGCCAATACGGACCCTGAGGCCAGGCAGCACCAAAAACCTGGCTTTGAATTCCCCACAAACCATGCTCATCCAGTTTCCCAAACAGAGCCCCAAAGAGGGATGGAGGGCAAGGCAGGCTCCCATCACAGATGTCTCCCTCCTCTGGAACCCAGGGGGCAAAGGTCAGGGAGAAGGGGGCTGGGGCTTGCTGGGAACCTGGACCGGGAAGTGCAAGCATCTCTTCCCCTGGAGCGACAAGAGCCCTCGCGCCTCCCCCCAGCCACTCAGGGTCACCTCCCCCGAGCCACTCAGGGCCAGGGGCTGAAAAGGCAGATCTGGCCCCTCCTCTCAAGCGCCCTCCTGCCCCTGCTCCTCGCAGGTGCCCACCTGCATGGTGATGTTGAACTCCTCCGTGGGCACACACTCCAGGGCCTCATCATTGCAGCAGCCCCCGCACCGCATCAGGGGCACACAGGACGGCTTGAAGATGTACTCGATTTCATCAGGGTACTCCTGGAAGATGTCCACCAGGGTCTCGATTGGACGGCAGTAGCTGCGCTGGTAGACATCCATGAACTTCACCACTGCATGGAAGGGGATGAAACATCAGACCAGCAGGTCACACAAAAGATGGCCCGCCCCCAGTTCCACCCGGCTCTGTAAGGCCACTCCTCGGGGTTTCTGAGAAGTACCCACTACTGGGTGAGTCCTTCCAAAACTCAAACTTAAGTCCCCCCGGCTCTGGCTGAAGTCTTCACTAAGCATTCTATCAATGCCACGGAAGGCCTGCTTTTATGCCAAAGATCACAGGATGCTTTCAGGTTCTGAGGGAGATGGCTGCCGTATCTGATCCCCCTGCCTCGCCACGACAGCCAGGCCAGTTCCTGGGTCTACCTCGCTGCCAGAGGAAGGTTCGAGCAGCAGTATACCTGTCGAGGTGCTCTAAGCCTCCTGTGAAAAAGGGGAACAGCCAGCTTGGCCAACCTACTCCCCATTTCCATACAACCTCTCCACAGCCACTGCCACCCCCTACCAACCCACCAACAACCATCGAATGAACACGTAGCTGGGCACTGCGTCCAGTAGTCCACAGCTGTCATCTCGAACGATTCTCCACTATGAGGTTCTAGTGGGACCTCCACTTTACAAATGTGGAACTGGAGGCTCTGAGAGGCTAGCTTGCCCCAAGGCCATGCTGCTGCTAAGTGATAGTTCAAATCAGCTCCGCCATCAAAGCCTTCCCTAGCGGTTGCCATGTGAAAACAGAAGGGAGGCTTTAGGGCACCTTGTCACCTGCCAGACCCTTCCCCAGACACGGGCTGAGGGGGCAGGGGCCAGCAGCACAGGTCCAGGGCTGCCTGGAGTCAGCAGGTGGCAGTGGGCGGGCATGCTGTGCAGGCGCTGCCAGCCGCCGATAACCCCGCCCAAGAGGGCAAACTGCTTGCATCATGGAAAAAACGGTGCTGCCACTGCAGCCACGGAGCACATCTAGAAGCTGATCTGGAGGGAGACCAGGGCAAAGACAGCTTCCCAGGCTGGCGGTGGAGCCTGAGGTGCATCGGAGCATGAAGGGGTAATTCTGGGCCACAGGGGCGGGCCCTTGAGAATAAATAAACTCAGGACTCTGGAATGACTACTCCAAATTGTGGCCCGGCCTGCCACTCCCTATCGCACCCCCCTCCCCCCCCAACACACACACACACACACACAGCAATCCTGTCCCTGAAATGAGTTTCCCTTAGACAGGAAGAAAGAGCAGCACCCAGTCAGCAAGAGGCAGGCTCCGGCCATGACTTGGTGTGGCCGTGGGCCAGTCCCTCCCTCTCTGTGCCTCAGACTCTGCGCATCTATGTAAGTGGGCTGGGCTGATCTCTAGAGATACTGAAACAGAGGCAGAAATGTGGGGTTTTGTCTTCCATTTCCAGCTCCCTTTTCTTGGCTCAGGCAACACAAGGT
Source organism: Macrotus californicus (assembly GCA_007922815.1). Taxonomy (NCBI): domain Eukaryota; kingdom Metazoa; phylum Chordata; class Mammalia; order Chiroptera; family Phyllostomidae; genus Macrotus; species Macrotus californicus. The sequence continues at coordinate 55,970 of VMDR010003216.1, forward strand.
TTGCAGCCTCACCAAGGCTGCCCCCTTCCCGGGGCCTGGAGCTGAGCCCCCCCCCTCCCCACTGCAGAGGTGCGAAAGAAGAGGAGCCCAGGGGCTGTGCACACCATAGGTGGGCTGGAGAGAACTCAGAGAGTTGAGGGGAAGTGGGTGAGGGAGGCCACAGGCGCGAAAACAGAAAGAACAGTGAGGGCCCCGGGGCTTGTCCGATATCTTTATTTTCCCTATCCAGGCAATGGGCGCAGAATTCTTCTCCACCCCCAAAAGGGCTAAGGCAAAGCGTCATCGAAAACAGCAAAAGCAAGACCAGGGATCTGAAGAAGTCCCTTTTTAGGCCAAGTCTGCGCTGAAGAAGATGACTAATCAAGAAGTCGTGAGGTGATACTTTGTCGCGGCTGGGGACAGAGGTAGCCCAGGCTTCAGGGCCACAGGTCCCACCCAGGACAGGACGGTGGAAAAGTCTGGCCTGGGCCATGGTGGCTGACGGCCGGGGGGGGGTAAACAGACCCTGGATGGGAATTCCCTGGAAAAGCTCCCTAGAATCCCCAAGGCCTGTGGGGAGGCGAAGGGGGCAACTTCACCAGCACCCTAAGCACCTTAGCTACTGCCTCCACAGAAGAACGCAGACACAACACCGGGCTGCCGTGGTTTTCCTTATTTCTCCAAGACAACTTTTCCCCAACACACAAAGGCTGTTTGTCTTGCCTCTCCCAGGCCACAGGGACCACTGGGAGGCTGAGGGGGTGGGAACACTGGGAGCGGGTGGCCTGTCAGTGGCACAGGCCTTGGAGTGGCCAGAAAGCCTGGCCCTGAGGCAAGAAAAGGGTTCCTGGGCCAGAAAGAAGGATGAGCTAGCTGTGCATCGCCACAGGCCCTTGGCCACTACCCCGAGCCTAAGGGATTTAGGTCAGGGAAACTCACCTGGAGGAAGACCCCAGGGCCTTCCCTCCTCAGAGGTGGGGAGCTGGGGGAGACGCATTGGGCACTTCTCCCCCAGGCTGGAGCAGAGGCCACATTCAGTGGTGGAGAGAGCCTGGACAACCCTAGAGAAATGGGAGGCTCCCTACACCAAACGAGGCAAACAAAAGGCAGGCCAGGCAGGCTGACTGGGCTTGGGCAGGGGGGGCGGGGCGCCTTGGAGCTACAGTCGGCCCTCTGCTGGCCCAGGAAGGAAGTTCACAGCACCCAAACCTCTTCCACCAGGAGGGCAGAGGCAGGCCTTAGGGCTTTTTCTCTCTACCCCCAAAGGAATGCAAACTGAGGGATGGGGGTCCCATGAGACTGGGCCCTCGGCACCTCCAGCTCATGCTCGGCCAGCTCTCTGGACAGCAAGGGTCACAGCCCCTCCACGAAGGACCCGCTGGTGAGACATGCAGGGTTGGAAGTGACGTGGAGAACCCATCCTCCCTGGGGAGACAGATGGACATCTGGGATCCTTGAACCTTGTGTGTCTTCCTGGTCTGTGCTCACAGCTCCCTCTCCAAAGAAAACTTTACTGGAAAGAACAGTAGAAAAAGTCCTATCCCTAGTATGGGCCTGAACAGAAAAGAGTCCTCCAGAATGAAGGGTTAATTTCATCCTTTCCTGATCCCTGTCACAGACCATAAAAGAAGGAACTGGGTCTCCCCACCCAACCCCAGGAGGAGTCACGGGACCCCATCCAAGAGGCAGGGGGGACTCACCTTGGTGGGTTTTCTGCTCTCCTTCTGCCGTGGGCGCAGCCTGGGACCACTGAGGACAAAACAAAAGAGTGAGACATGCGCATGTGCAGGGGGACCCAGGCCTAGCCACCCTGTCCCTGCTCCCTCCTCCCAGCCCTCGGCCCTTCCAGCCCACAGCCTCTGGCTTCTCCAAGGCTCCCCAAAGCACAGAGCCTGCCCACCACCCCTGGACTGCTCCAATTCTGAAGCCAAAGAAGATAAAGACTGACCAGACATTGTGAGGGGGTGGGTGCTCAAAATGCAGTTGGGAAACACCAGAATGTCCAGGTCCTCACCCCTTCCCCACAGCTCCCTCTGCCCATTCTCACTGGCCCACAGCTGAGCTAAAAGAAGTGAATCCCCTCAGCCCCCCTGACTCCCTGGTCCAAAGCCACAGGTAAGTATTAAGGTCAAAAAGGACAAATTTGGACCGGGGCAAGAAGGAAGGACTGGGGGCCAGAAAAACAACATGGTGACCTTCTCCTGCTGACATGACAAATACCAGGGTGAGCTGTTGCTGGGAAGGGAGGGGGTGCAGAGGACTGAAGGGCACCAGCCACCCTCCCCCATCCAAACTCGTCAGGCTTCAGGAATATTCAACAAACTCACAGGTTGCCTGGAGGGTAAAACCTGGGAGGAAGCCCTGGGGGAGGGTACAGCCCCACTTCTCCTCATGCACAAAGCTCACCAGGGCCTGAATACATCTCCAACACCTCTAGCTTCACACCCCCATCTTCTTCCCTGGTTCCTCCTCCTTCCCAGACTGAGGGGATCCCCAAGTCCCTCTCACCTGGATACCTTCCTCAAATGCAACCAGGGAAGCCTTCTATGCCTTAACATTGCCCAGCCCCTAGGGGGCCCCCTGCACTACCAAGGCCTGAAGCCTCCCCCATCCCTCCCCACCCCCACCCCCACCCCCACCAGATGATTCCTCCTCTCCCCTGGAGCTGTGAAGGTCAACAAGCCCGACCACGTGGGCCTGACAGCACTGGGTAAAGGCTTCTCCCAGCCCTTCCAAAGGGTCTTCATTTCTCACCACCTGCCCACCCCACCTGCCCCTCTTGACAGCAGATTCTGAACAGCAGAGCCACCCACAAACCCACAGAACTGCAGACCCACTGAGAGAAAGTCTCACAGTCTGTTTGGCTCCCTCTCCTTCCCACACACCCCCAATGCACCCCAGTTTCCCCAGCCTTGCCCCCAGGGCCAAGGTCAGATAACAGTTTCCAGACTCCCAGCTGGATAGCCTCCAACTGCAGCTCCCTCAGGGGGCCACCCAGAGTCTCCACCTCAGCCCCTCACCCATCCCCAGGACACCCCCTGGCTTCCCTCTACCAACCAGGTATACCCTCCACTCCCCCTGGGCCCCAACCAGGAAAGTGAACAGAAACTTCATACCCCATTCGAGGCCAGGGGGCACAGGAGGTGCGGTTCTGTGCAGGGAGGGGCCAGGTGCCCTTCTCTGGGGGCCTCTGAAGGTCACACTGCGGCCAGTCGGCCACTCCCCCCCCCACCCCCACTTGGGAGGCCTGGAGCCAAAGCCTTTGTGCTAAGGGTCTGAGGAACTCAGGTGGCAGCAGGGACCCCAGCCCATTTCCTTTCTTCTGCCTCTCTCCAAGCGGTCCCACGCTGAGGGAAGGTCTAAGGGAGAGGTGGAAAAATGACCTCTTGGGTGGCTTTGAGAATCAAGTTGGGTGGGCAAGTTCGAAGTTCCAAAAAACCACCTGCTCCCGCTCCAACAGCTAATTTCACTAGGACAAAGTGTTTGCAAGACTGGCAGGAGCTCCTTCCAAAGGTGCAGGGAGGGCTAGTTCCACACTGTGTAACAGCAAATTTGAAATCATTTTTCCAAACTGTGTGAAGTGGGGTAATGACACTCTTTAAGTCCTCTCTTGGCCCACTCGCATAAAAGCTTAAGGGCAACTCACTCGGAAGTGTGGGGGAAGGGAGGGAAGCTGACTGTCACTAAGCTGGGACTTTAGGTAGAGTCTTGACAATGCACCCGGTGGGCTCTGGCACCCTGACCTAGCATCTCGGACAGAGATCATCCTTTCCCTGGACTCTGGGGCTGGAGAGAGGTTAGGTGGGTCTTCTCAGCAGAGAGGAGTAAAAAAAAATAAAGGGATGGGATGGGGCTTCTCTTCACGCTAGGGAGGAAATGGGGAAGGGGCGTCAGGAGATTACTCCTAGCACAGGGAGTTAGGGCTGGGGACAGGGTAGTTCTCCGGGTCCTCCCGCTGGGGCTACCTCGAGAGGTCACCTTCCCGCGGAGAGGCGGCGGGGGGAGGGGCGTCTCTCGCAGCCCGGGACTCCCCGCTCGGGCCGCGGCGGCTCCTAGAACACGCGGCCGGCCAGGCCCGGGCTGATGTAATCGGCTCCGCGCCGCGCGCGCCCGGCCGGGCGGGGGAGGGCGGGCACCGAGCGGGACGCGAGCGGGGACCGATGGGGGTGGTGCGGCACAGGTGGCCCAGCGGAGGTTGGAGGGGGTGGTCTCCGCAGCAATCCACCCCAAAACTTTTCCTAAACTCGTGGAGAGATCCAAAGAGATGGGGCGGCAGTGACAGCAAGCCCCCTCTTGCGCCTGCGCCCTGCCCCCTCCACGCTCTCAGCCCTCCTTCGGTCCAAGGTCCGAGCACACTCCTGCCCGCTGGGCTCCGGCTCCCGCCCCCGCTGCCCGGACTTCCAGTTCGTCGGGGACAAGCGGCGGGGAGCAAACTTCAGCAGCCGGCGACAGCGCAAGCCCAGCCCCCTCGGCCTCCTCCAGCGGCTCCCGCCCTCCGCTGGTCGGCCCAGATCGTACGTGCGGTGACTCTGGTGGGTGGGCAGGGCCCGCGTGGGCGGTGAGACTCTATCCTGGTGCCCTCCCACCTAGCGCGCGCCCCCTCCCCCTACACGTACGAGGATAGAGTGGGAAGCCGCGCGCCCGGTGCCCAAGGACCCGCGTGGGGCACGGAACCCCCACGCGCGCGCTCGCACGCACGTCCCCAGCCGGGAGAGGCGCTCGCAGCTGCCCGAGGCGCCAGGCGGGTACGGCCGCTTACCTTGGCATGATGGAGGTAGAGCAGCAAGGCAAGGCTCCAATGCACCCAAGAGAGCAGAAAGTTCATGGTTTCGGAGGCCCGGCCGGGGCCGGCGCGGCTCGAGCTCCCTCTCCGGCTCGGGCTGCGGGGCGGCCCGCTCTCTTCGTCGCCTGGGCGAGCTCCTCTTCCTCCCCGATCCGAGGCCCGGGCCAGGGCCTGGGGCGCGCGCGCGGCTGGAGCACTGTTTGCGCACACAGCCGCCTCACCCGTCCATGAGCCCGGCTTCCGAGAGCCGAGTCGCCACCGCGGCCCCCTCTCCTCTTCCTTCTCTTCTTCCTCCTCCCCCTCCTCGGACTGAGGCTCCTCCCGGCCCGCGTTAGTACTTCTCCCGGTTCCGCTCGGCTCGGCTGCCCCGGTGCGGACCACGGCTCCTCCGGAGCGAGAACAGCCCAGAAGTTGGACCAAAAGTTTCAGTGCAACGCCGCGAGCCCCGACCCCCTCCACCTCGCCTCCGAGCGCGGCCTCCGGCTCCTGCCAGCGGCTCGCCGCCGCGTCCACCGTCGGCCGCTGGCCGCGGAGGAGGTGGGTGCTGGGGCGGGGGGCGGTGTCTGTCTGTCTGTCGGTCAGCGCGGCTGGTCTGATGCGGGATCCTGAGAGAGAGGGCTCACGCCGTGCTCTGGCGGTCACCCCCAAAAGCAGGTCACTCACTTTACCCCTGTCCCTCTGGTCGCTCGCTCTCCCGCGCGCGCTCTCTGACCCGGTCTCTCTCTCTTCCTCGACTTCTCTCCGGAGCTCTTGCTATCTCTTTCTTCTCTCTGCTGGTTTGTTTCCAAAATCCGGAGTGATTGGGGGAGTACAGAAGCAATCTCCCCAAACGGTCGGCCCGAATTAAGCGGGGAATGGGAAGCAAAAATAAATTAAAACGGAAAAGAATACGGTTTTTTAAAATGTTGAAGAAAAAAGGATAAACCCTGGATAAATGAAAATCATATTCCAGTGCGGAGACCCCCTGACTGGTGACTCCGCGGGTTCGTCTGCCTCGCCGCCGCGTCTTCCGACCCAAGCGCCGCTGCTGCCGGCTCTACTCGCCCCCGGCGCTGCGGCCTCCCCGCAGCCTGGCTGCCCCAAGCCTCTGCGCTCCTCACCGCTACCAGCCGCCCCCAAAAAAAAGGTCTGGCTCCTCCCCGCCCGCCTGACCCCGCCTCCGACACGCCCCGAGGCGGAGACATAGCCCTTTGCCTCCAGCCGCTTAGTGTTCAGCTCGACCCCCAGGCGCTTCCTTCCCCTGGGGACACCTAGTGAAGCCTATGCGCCCCCCCCCTTCCACCCCAGTAAAGGAAAAGCTCGGCCCCCACCAAGCTTCACAGCCTGAAAATTACTCATCCGCCCCCCACCCCTTTGCCCGGAGTCTCACTCGCGGCATTTGCGGAGCGGGAACACGAAAGTGAGGTTTTGTGCGGAAAGGACTAGACTAGAAAGTGGTTCTCCTTTGCTGGGAATATTGGAGAGGGCGTGGGGATCGGACAGGAAATAGTGGAGATAGGGAAATACAGATCTACTGGAATCCTGGGGTAACCCCTGGCCTTCTCCCCACCTCCAACACTCTCAGCTTCCTCTCCCCACACGCACACACTCACACTCTCACGCGTCCTCACGCAGACGCTGCTCAACCAAGTTCACCCAGCTTCCCTGTGGTGACCGAGCGCCCCCTAGTGACTACCGTCTGCACACCCCAGCTCTGGCTCAAGAGGGAATGGGCCTCAGGATGAGCGTGAAAGATTACCCCGGACCGCCCCTATTTCTGACCCCTCAAAGAGTGGCATTTTTTAGACTCGAATGGTCCCCATGTGCAGAGAACCCAGTGATAGGCACAGAGGGCCTGGTGTATCCATCTAGACAGTGTGTCCATCTGGAGCCCTCTCCAGAGTCAGCTGCAGCCAACAGGCTGGGGTGACCGGAGTCCTTTGGGAAGTATCCAGGGCAACTTCCCTGGGGAGAATTATTTGGCACCAACTGTGTGGGGCTGAGAACGAAAAGCATGTGGTTCTAGGGTTAGTCAGTAGCCCAGATGGAAGAGGACCTGTTGGACACCACGTATGCACGGTGGAGTCTGGCACGGCCCAAAGGGAAAGGCAGCTGGTCAGACAGAGGCCCTTGTTTCTGCTCCCCCCACCCAGATGTTGCCAGGGAACTGAGGCCAGGGGCGCTGGTGGAGCGGATGGAGGCCAGGGCCTAAGTGATGATTCAAACCTACTCTCCAGCACTAAGGAACGTCTGTAGGCCAGCTGCCCAGAGCTCCCACCAGGCTGGGGGCCAAGGCTTCCATCAGCTCCAACCCAGGCTCACAGCTTCTCTTCTGAACAGAATTGGGAAGTTGTCCTCAGACCCCCCCAGGACCCCTTGCCTTCTTCTCCCGGTTAGCTGCCTCTCTTTTCTCTCTTCCACTTTCCTCCCCTCCTTTCCTTCAAAGCCCTGCACTCTCCCAACTTCCCATGTCTTCTCTAAGTGCTCCCCAAGGCCCCCCCACCCCACCCTTGCATATAGGAACCAGCCTGGAAAAATTCCTGGTTGGGCTTTGACCCAGCAGCTCCCGGGGCTCCCCCAGGGAGCAAAGGGGGACTCTGATACCTGTGGGAAGAGAGGGACCAACCAGTCTCATTAGTTATCTAAATCTGGCCAGGGCCTGTCCTGAGGCTGACGCAGCCTCTGCGGAGGTCTAGGCTGAGGATGAAAGCTGGCCTGAGGGAGGATGGGAATGCAGCAGCTTCCCCCGAGTTGAGCCCACCACCTCAGCACATGGTGCAGTGTTTTGGTGGGAGTGCTAGGCTACCCCTTTAGTACCCCATTTCCACAGGAGTGGTGTCCTGAGGCCGCCTGAACAGAGGAGCTGGCTCCCTGCCCCAGCCCTATCCTCCCCTTTCCATCGCTCATGCCTCTGGTCCTGTCTCCACCACCTGACAGGCTTCCCAGCAGCAGGGACAAGATCTTTTTACAGCTCACTTTTTAGTAAACGTTTATTTGCTGGCTCAAGGCTCCCCTCCCAGGCCGACCTCCTCACCTAGGCTTCATGCTCCCAAGCTGCCGCCAGGGATAGGGAAGGCAGGCTGCTACACTTCCCCCTTGCCCAAACTGGTCCGCTTCTCGAACCCCCAGAGCACAGGATGCGGGCACCTTGGCACCCAGAGGGCGGCAGAGACCGGACAGAGGCTCCCAGTGGCATCACCTCCGCATCCCTTCTCCTCTCGGCCCTCCTCGGCCCCAGGAGAGGCCTGAAGAGGAGGTCTTAGTGAAGGACCCTGAAGCTGGGAGAAAGATGAAGGAGTTCCAGGGACATGTGGCCATTAATTATCACTTAACAGCCCCAGGGCTCTCCCCAATCTGAGCCAACCACCCCCCTCGGTGGCATTCAGTGATGTGTGTTACAGATCACCTATTTGAGGTTCCCTCTGTGAGCTATCCCCAGGGAACCAGAGGAAAGAGGGGAGCGGAACTGCAGCCTGACCTGAGGGATTTTGAGCACCCTTGACCAGGAAGGGGTGGGGGAATCTCCCATCTCCACCATGTATTTCAGAGATACAACCTGGTAGTGACTCAGAGTAGGGGGGTTGACTCTGGATCCCACCCCCCAATGTGGTATCACCAGCTTGTACAATAACACACAATCATGGACCCAGCCAATGCCCACATTACCATTGAACTGAAAACCCAATGAATGCACTTGGGTCTTAAAAAATGGGAACAAGAAACACAAATTAACGATCATAAGACCACGTCATGTCTCCATAGCATCTTCTTTTCCCACCAGCTTAATCCACAGACTTAATTTCACTTACCCTCCCTCCGTAGGTGGCTTCAGGGCAGCAAATGTCAGGGCGGACTGTCCCTCCAGAGAATCCCAAGGGCACAGAGGGATCCAAGATCACCCAACAGCATGGTGTGGGAGGGGCCATGGAGCAGAGAGCAGCTCAAACAGAGATCACATTTGGTCCCCTCAAGAGACAACCTCAGCCACACTTGGGGCTGGGGAGGCCTCAGCATAAGGCTCTGCACAGTTCAAAAGGAGCCCAGGAGGAAGGGGAAGGTGTTCCAGGGGAAGGGGGAGGGGGAGAGGGGCAGGGTGGGGTGGAGAAGAGTGTAAAAGGTGGCCAGTAGCCAGCTGTGGCCCCAAACAAAGGAAGTAGTGATCAGCCCAAGGCACAATAGTTGTACTTTGTCCTGAGATCCTGTCACCTCTGATGTTCAGGGAAGCTCTGGCCTGTGCCTATGTGGGCATGGGCAGTTAACCTCCAAGCCTATGAATAAAGGGACAGAGCCCCTCTGAAGTAAGGAGAGAGTCACTGAGTCTTGCTGTTGTCTAAACATTTCTCCAAGTGGTTTCTCTGTGCTGGAGGGAAGGCTTGTCCCTCACTCAGTGCGCCCACCCCCAGGCACAGGGCAGGACACACAGATGCGATCCACAGCAAGGACAGGAATAGGAAGCAGGTAAATTGAAGGAGAGAGAATTGGGTTGGTTCCTTTCAATTCTCTGTCTGACTGTGGGTCAGTCTCTCTCTCTCTCTCTCTCTCTCTCTCTCTCTCTCTCACTAGGTCTTTGCAACAAAGCAATGGAGAGACAAAATGAAAGCCAGGAAGGAGGGTCTTTTCCACTGCCAACATCATATCCACATCTGGATCTGGAGGTTTGACTCAGGTAATGACAGGTAACGGTGCCAATTGGTAACAAGCTGGGAACAGAGGAAGCCAGAGAGATTAACTCCCTTGAGCATCCAATCAGGAAAAGGGAGGAAAGTGGGATGGAAAGCAATCAGAAGAGGGGGCAGAGGGGATGGGCAGGGTCACCATCTGGGAGAGCACACCTACCCACGGTATCCCCTGCCCCATCAGCCAAATCTCTGCTTCTCCTTCCTGGGCCTCAGTTTAATCCCGTAACACCAGGCTGTGTCCTTGGTGTCACTGCTTCTTCCTGACAGCCAGCCCCACACACGTCCACTTCCTGACATTGCTTCCCTGTCTCCGCTAACCCTCAAAGTCAGACCGCCGTCCTGTCCACTGCAGCCCATGTTCACACCCCTGCCCAGTCTTGGAGGGGGTCGCTGCTGGGAAGAAGGTGATGGCACCAGGTGGTAGCTAAGGTCCTAAAGATACATTCTCCCTCCCAACCCGGGTGCTGCCTGGGAGCCAAACTTCATTCCAATGTGTGGATCTTTTCCAAGGCCTACCAGGCACCAGTCGCTGTGCTGATATTATAGGAGATGCAGGGACACCTAAGTAAGGCAGTGGGAAGTGCAAGGGCTTTGCATCCAAATGGACCCAAGTGGCACTCCTGGCCTGCCACTTTTTTTTATCCTCACCAGAGGACATGCTTATTGATTTCAGAGAGAGGGAGAGAAACATCAATGAGAGAGAGAAACATCTATTTGGTTTCCTCTTGTATGCTCCCCAAGACGGGACCGAACCCGCAATTTTGACACCTGCCCTGACTGGGAATCAAACCTGTGACCTTTTGGTCCACAGGATAATGCTCCAATCAACTGAGCCACACCAGCTAGGGCCTGGCTCTGCCACTTTATAACTGTGTGACCATAGGCAAGTTACTCAACCTCTCTGATCTGCAGTTCCCCTCGTCTGTAAAACAGGAGTTAAAATACCTGCCTGGGCGAGTTGCTGCACTCAGACAGTTGTGCACACGGTTACCCCAGAAGGTAAGGTGGGAAAGAGGCCCCGAGAGAGGCACAGAGTGCTATGGAGGTTCTGGGGCAGAGCAGTCAAACTGATTGGAATGGACATAAGGAAGGGTTTTTTGCAGGAGGCAGAGTGGGACGTTTATTCCATGAACAAGCATTGAACTCAGCCCATGAACTCTGTTTTGGGCTGGGCCCTGGGATGGCAGCAGTGTGGAAGAGGCTTCCTATGTGGAGGCAAATGAAAGAATAAACTGAAAACAGAAACTCTCCAAAGGGGGCACATCATTGCTGGGAGTAGGGGAAGACTTCCTGGAAGAAGTGGCACTTGAGTCTTGATGGAAGAGTAAGAGTTAGCCAGCCAAGTAGAGCAGAGAGAGAACAAGCAGGGGAAGTGAGGTCTGGGGGGTTCTGATAGCCCACAACATTCTCCCCCTGCTCCTCTGGGTGATAGAGACTTGGAGGCCAGGCAGGAAAGGGGATTAGGGCTCCTTCAGAAACATTCCCAGCCAAAGCCCACAGGGACAATGACACTCCCTCAGGGGGTGAGCCCCACACTGGTTTCCCCGCCCTCTGGGACAGCATGTCTCTGCCAGAGAATTTAAACAAACAAGCAGACACTAGAGGTAGAACCAGCACTAGTGCTGTTTGCTTGGGGGCGACAGGAAAAGGACACCCGCCTGTGACAAGCACAGGGCCATTCAGCTGGGGCAAGGCACAAGGCACAAACATCCTTGTACCACCTTGGCCTTCTCCCTACCCCCAGCAGATGCTCAGAGCTTTCCTGTCTGCCTGCCACAGATATGTACAGACCTGGAAACAGCACTGGGCGAAAAAGTCAAGTCTGCTGCCCGTGGTGTGACCTTGGCCAAGTCAGTACCCACTTCTGGACCTCGGGCTCTCGCTAGGTAAAAGCATGAGGTTACATCCCCTAAAGTTCAAGTCTCCATACCAGCTCCATCAAACACTCCAGCTGAGATCACCGACAGCAAGTGGTACCTCTTCCAGGGGTTGTGTATTCTTAAAGGCTCCTAGAGAGGACGATGCTTAACTCAAAGAAATCCAGCACAAATGCTGAAATCCGAGGCACAGCACCAAGTGGTACGGAGGAGATGAGGTTCCAAGGAACCCGTCAAGTTCCAGCACGGAGGGAACTGATTCCTCTTACCTGGGAGGCCAGGACCTCTGTCTTCAAACAGCAACAACAAAAAACACTGGCTTGGTGAACCCTCACTGTGAAGAGCCCTCACCAGCTCCACTGCACCACCCTCACCCGCATGGCCTGCAGTAGGAAATGCCGGGCAGGCTGGGCTCTGTCTTGTTCACTCTGTCCGAGCCGTGGCTTTGCACAAGGCACGTCATCTGCCCGAGCCTCAGTCTTCTCATCCATAAAAGGGAAGTCGTGGTGCCTACCTCCCAAGGTCATAGGGAGGTGCAGTCTGCCCTCCACCTCCACGGGGGGTTGGCATAGAGGGTTTTGGAATCTTGTAGAGGGGTTTCCTAGAACCGATCCCCTTATGGGTACTGAGTACAGCGAATACAAGCAAAACCCCTGGCCTCGCTAGAGTAGGTGTCTTATCATGTTACCTCCCTTCCCTTCCTCCTGTCCCTACCCCCACATGAGAGCAAATTTTCAGAGAATGCAAACCCACTACCATAAAGTAAAACAGAAATAGGAAAATGGGTTTATCTCATCCCCCCTTAAGAAAGAAAGAAAGAAAGAAAGAAAGAAAGAAAGAAAGAAAGAAAGAAAGAAAGAAAGGAAGGAAGGAAGAAAAAGAAGAGAAAGAGGAGAGGAAAGGGAAGAAGGAGAAAGAGAAGCCCACGATGCTAAAGATGACTGGGGGTGGGGACGTGTCGGCTTGACTCCTGCTTTAGCCTTTCTTCAGAGCAGTTGTGTCACCAGGTTGTCACTTCAGGGAAATCCTAGGAAAAAATAAAAGAGACAGGCACCCAAAGTGCCCCCCAGTTCTCAGCAAGAAGAGTCCTTTCCCTCCTCCTAGTGACCCCCTGCACCTTGGCCGCCAGAAGCCTGGCCCATAACCCAAGCCCCCCAGGACAGTTCACAAAGATAAAGCCAGTTAATGATTGGCCCCTTGGGAGGAGTCACCCCCAACATCCTGCCTGCCTTCCTAGACCCAGAAGAACAGGGTGGGCTGTGGGGAGTGGTGGGGAAAACTTCCCCTCAGCTTCCAGGAGCAGCCTGGCCTAATGTCCTCAAGATAATCAGTGAAGCAGATAATTAGTTAGGGGATATCCACCAGAGTACATCAGACCCTGGTCTTGGGGGCCTTGGGGGTCTTCAGAGGTGGGACAGGAGGGGCAGTGGTGGGAGTGGACCGGCAAAGCACACTCAGTTTAATCTGCCTCACTGATTGGAGGTTCACTGGACTTTCATTTAAAGAAAAGGCTCCACTGCTAAAGAAGTTTGAAAATCCCTTCATTGGCCAGATGAGCAGAATGAGACCCAGAGCTGCCCAAGGCCAAACAGCTGTGCAGAGACAACACCTAAACTCGGACCTCTTGATCATAGCTTGGTGCCATTTCTGTCACTTACTCAGGGTCCACAACTGAGCCAAGCACCTTTGGATACATAGGGTTTCTGCCCCCAAGAGCTGACTAGCCAGGCAGTGCCAGGGAAGGATACCGGCATTGAGTGCCATGTGCCTCTGGAGCAGGTCTGCTGTTGGGCTCAGGGCTCCAGTGTTTGCTCCTCCTTCCCCTGTGGAGGGGCTCAGCATGCTGTGCACAGGGTGCAGCTGGCATGAACCAGGCCCCCTGGCACCGCCTGAAGAGATGGTCCTCCTGCCTACATTTCCCTTCATGCCAACCTACTCAGACCCATCTCCCTCTAGAACACAGCTAAAAGCATCAGGAAAGGTAAGACAGGGCATACTCCAGCCTGCTGTGCCTGCTGCCAGCTTCCCCAAGTCCTGCAACCTGGTCCTGGGCAGCTCCAGCTCTGAGACGCCTGCCCCCGACCCCTGCCAGCTGAGGGTGACAGCTAAAATAGTATATAGCTAAATACTATTGTGGCCCCATCACGGTTCACATAGAGCAGGGGCGTGTGCTGAGCTAGGCATAAACCCCTCCGTTACTGGGTTGTGGGCAGGTCCCAGGGACCCAGGAAGGGAGAGGGGTGGTCTGAGAGGCATACAGGGCACTCAGGGGCTGGAACAGCAGCTATTTACCAATCAGGTGACCGTGCCGGGCTGTACCAGCTGAATGTCTGCCCTGCCCCAGTCCACTCTCAGCCGAGGCTGGAATGTGCAGTTCCCAGCTGGGAATGAGGCCTGTCTGGGTCCCTGATCTACACGCCCCCATATCTCCTCTGCTCCTGGGAAGACAAGGTCAGGACTCCCCCAACTCTCCACACATAAGTGTGGCCCACACCCACCGTAGCAGGGACCTCACAGGTGCCAGCCACTGGTGAGAAAGTGGTGGAGATGGCCAAGCCCAGCCCTGGGCTGGAATTCCGACCCCAGCTGCCCAGTCGCAGACAGTTATCGGTAATCAACGCACTTCCTTCACTCCTCTCTCCTTGGATATGTCCATCCCTCCTCTCCTCCTGCTCTCTCCCTGCTTTCTTCTGGACCCCACCGTCCCAGGAGAACTCCCCCCAGGCCTGTTGGCTGCGTGTTCCTCTGTGCCTGTCAGAAGCCTAAGCTTCTCAGAGCCCCTAGGAGGTGACTGCTCTCTACTCCCACTCACTGTTGGGGGCCAGGCTGGGAAGTGGGAAACAAGCTAGGGGAAAAGATGGTCTTCACATCTCCCCAGTTCCCACTGGCCTTCCAGAGACCAAAGGAGAACTGCAGAAGAGAGATTTCTGAGGAGAGAGGACACACTTCTATCCATCTGGGTGCTAGGGAGTTGGGGTGGTAACTCTGGAGGGAGCAATGAGTACAGTGAGGGGCATCAACCCTCGCCCCCAAGTCCCTGCCTGAGCTGAGGCCTTAAAGAGGACAGAGGCAGGCCCAGGGAGTCTGCCTTCACCAGACTTGCCATCGCCCTGGGTGAGCTGCTCCTCTCCCCACCACTCCCGCAGCAGTCTCCTCTCCATCACCCTGCAGGTCTCCAGCAGGCCGAAGGCCCCAGGAACTAATAAACCACATGCACATTCACATACACTGGCCACCACCACAGATGGGGCCCCACAGAGGAAAGGTGTGTGTTCCCAGAACTCACGCTGATTCGGGCCAGCTGACCAGGGCTGTAGAGAGCCTGGCCATCGCAGGAGCACCCCACCCCCCTCCCAAATACTGCCAGAGGAGACCCTGGAAGCCTCTCACACGAAGGGTGTCTCTAAAGCCCTGGCATGAAACGCTGCTGTTTCCTGAGATGTCCACACGCGGGGCCATGGCTGGAAGTCAGGACACCTAAGTCCAAAACCAGGAACCGTCGCTGTCTTGCTGTGTGACCTGGAGCAGGGTGCTGCCCACCTCTGGCCTTAATGTCCTCTCCATAGAGTGAAGGGGTGCACTGATTTCTAAAGCCCTGTGAGGGCTCCCAGTCCATGGCTGTAGGGGGCGCAGAGGAAGCTGTAAGGATGCGAGTGGTGGACACTGTGGCCCGTGGCCTGGCTAACTGACAGAGATGGAGGCAGGACCAGGGAGCACCGCTCGGGACCCCTCTCAGGCGCTATAAAGATCAGTGGGGTGCAGGTGGGTGGGGATGCAGAGAAGCGCACACTCTTCCGTCCATTGTCTGATAAACAACCTGGGTTGGCCTATCGCCGTCACCAGAGCCGCTGGGATTACAGCAAGGATTTAAGTTAGATGAGTGGAGGCCTACCAACTCATCATCTTTGGGGGATTTATGGGATGATAGCAGCAGAGTATTTATCTAGAGACTTCTAGGTCCATTCCTGGCCCAGATGGAATGTCAGGGAGTAGGAGAGAAGGGGAGAGGAAGGAGGAAAGAGCGAGAAAGGGTGTCAGCTCCCTGGGCCCCCTCTTCGGGAGCAGAGGTGGGTGGGGTGGCTGTGCTTCTGATCTGGGAGCTGGAGTGGGGGAAGATATTTGTCAGGGGTGTGGTGGGGCTGAGAACAGGGCAGCAGGGGAATGGAATGAGAAGGCTGTCAAGTGGCAAAGCAAGTGTTTGTGGGAAATGGAGGGAAAGTTCCCTGGAGGGAGGGGGTGAGAGGGCACCTCAGCCCTGGGCTCCCTGCCGCAGGCACCCCAAGCCTCCAGGCTCAACAGGACCTCACTGGGGCAGAACCTACGCCTCCGCTGTGACATCAGCTTGGGCAGGAGAACCCAGAGCCACTGTTTGAGAAGTAGAAATGACACCCACCAGGCACTGGGGAGGGTAAGGCTGGGATAGCCACAGGGCAGGCTCTGAGGACAAGGGGTCTTCCTTCCCCCAGGACACTCAGGCCAGTCCTGCTTTTCCCCTGGGTCTTCTCCCACCATCCCTCACACGGAGGCAGCTGGTAAGGCTCTAGGAGAGAGTCGGCCCTTGCTCTCGTCCTGGCCTGGCACGTGGGCAGGTGCGATGAATCTGTAACTCATTCCATAGTCCCTCCTCCTCTGCTGTCCAAAACCCGAGAATCTCTGGTCTCCTAGGGGAACCAAGGCTGAAAATCCACTCAGGAAGGAAATCCCTTTCCCCCTTTATCCACCTTCATTTTTGCTGCAATGAGGACCAAGTAAGCAGAAGAATGATCAAGGGAGTGGGACCAAGCGCCCCCAAATGCCACAGCCAAGTAATGGACAATTTGAGGGAGGCCAGGGCACCTTGATGGGGCCTGGGTGAGCAGATACACTGCCATGCAAATGATGTATGTATTACAAGGAAGCTGTGTGGGCCACCCAGTCTCCTCTAGGTGCCCAGGTCCCCAGCACCCAATCTCCCAGCCTAGAAGGATTTATGAAGTGATCCCACACCTCTGCCCATCCTCCCGGGCTCTCTCCATGTCATGGTCCTCCCCCTTCTCTGCCCATCCTACCCAACCAGGGGTGGAGACTTCTCCCACCATGTTCCAGGCTCTGTCTCCACAAAGCCACCTGGGACACACTCCTCACCACCCTCCCCTTCTGACCTGAACCTCCTCTGGAGATGCCTGGCTGTGAAAAGATAGATCGCATGTGTCCCCACACGCCCCAGGGCTGGCAGGGGCAGCCTCCAGCCTCCCTGAAGCTGCCCAAGAAAAAGAGGAGCACTGAGAGGGACTGTCCGGCAGGGCTGGCAGGGCACAGGCTGGGGAGCTCCTTCTCTGGCCCACAGGAGGGAAGACCCTCCACACCCGCTCAGACAGAGGTAGGGGGCCTTGAACCTCCTTCTGCCTAAGCTGGCAGTGCCACTTGGAAGGCACTTCCCATCAGCAGGCTTCAGATGAAGCTGTGGTCTGACTATAGACACTTCCACACATTCTTGGAAGCCCAGGGCCCCGCCTCAATCAGGACCCCACCTGGGTGCCTCACCCAGTGCCACCCCAAGCCTCTAGAGGGCGAGGGAGAGCAGTGCCTAAACCTCCCAGCCCCTGGGGCGTAACCAGGTGGCTCTCAGTGCAGGCCCCTGGGACCAACCAGCTGCCCCCACCCCTTGACCCTGGAGGAGGGGCACCATGCTGGAGGCTGGGCAGCCAGACTGAGCCATCTAGGCACAGAGAGTATGGGCCAGACCTGGAGTGGGGTGGCTTGGAGGATGCAGGAATAAGAAAGGAGAGTTTGAATAGTGGAAAGATTGCCTGAGACTGAATCCTGCCTGCTCCCCCACCCCCACCTCGTTAAATTGGGGACAGAAAGGAGAGCAGTGGCCCAGCCCTGGGAATTTCTGCCAGACTTTGGAATAAGAAGAGCTTCTTGGCCCACACAGCGAAGCTGCAAAACCCCCCCAACTCCCATGCAGGGTCACAACTAGGGTGAGGAAATGAGGTGGCCAGGGCACAGAATTTAAGGAGGTGCTTACTCTCAAGTGCGCCTTCACTATCAGGGACGGCCCTAATGGTGAGTACCTCCTTAAATCCTGCACCCTGTCACCTCACTCCCTCCATTTTAGTCCCAGCCCCCTGCCATCTGGCCTGCCTGTCATGAGGACCAAAGTCACAGGAATATTTTCCACAGAAGTGGGATAGCTGAGCAGAGGGCTCACTTTTTCACACTGGACCCCTCAAAGGAGAGAAGTAGCCCCTAACTCAGCTAGAGGAAGGGGAGCGAAAGATGAGGAGGGACACAGCTCTCACCTGCGCCCGGGCCCTGTGTGTCTGTCTGTGCCAGTGTCTGTGTGTGTGTGTACACTTGTGCATCCCAATTGTGGGTCTGCTGATTTCTAGCTCTGTGTCCTTGGGCAGGTTCCCCAACCTCTCTGAGTCTCAGTATCCTTGAAAATTTGTGATAATAAGACCTACACCATACTGTTGTCATGAGGATTAAATGAGATAATATATGGAGAGAGAGAGTAGTATAACACCTGGCCTACACACAGTAAAAGCTAAATAAATAGCGATTGCTCTTCCCATTGTTAATAATATTATTGTGTGTGGTCCCAGCTTACTCTGAAGCCTTATTGCTCACTGCTTCCCTACGCGTGCATCCTACTCCAACCAGACAGGTCTTCTGACAGCCCCAAACACACACATTGCTTATTTCTTTATCCTGGTCTAGGCCCCAACAGCCATGAAGGTGCAAACCCTTAAAACAAGAAGACTTCCTGGACCACTTGGGCTTAGTAGTCTCCTCAAAGCTGCTACAGCATCTGCCTCTACCTCTAATGCCAGCCTCGAATTGCTATTCACTGCATTTAACTTTGTGAGTGAGTGAGTGTGTGTGTGTGTGTGTGTGTGTGTGTGTGTGTGTGTGTGTGAGAGAGAGAGAGAGAGAGAGAGAGAGAGATATCTCCAAGCACACAATGTAGAAAGTGTATTTTTCAGTGGCCTGCAATGCCCCCGAGCCCAGTCTCAGGATCAATATAGTCCTCTTTGTGAGAAAATGATGATGCTAATGGTAGACTCTGCCTTGGATGGCACCCCTACAGTGTCGCTAACATTATCACATTAATTCCCGCAGTGACCCTGTGACGCAGATTATAATTGTAAAACTACAGCTTGGAGACTTTAAGTAACTTGCCCAAGGTTACGCAGCAAATGAAAAACAGAGCTGGGATTTAAACTGGCTGGCTGGCTGGCTCCGAATCCTGCACTCTGGTTTGAGTAAAAGAATAAACCAAAACCCAGAATTTCCTTTCTGTACTCAAAGAAGGAAATAACAATAAAGCAAGGTGATACAGAAACTTTAGTTAAATGCCTTCAGGGTTTCAAATCAGAGTCCATTAGCGGCTGAGTCCCATCCCACCCTGTTCAGAGGGAGGCCAGAGTGCCTGTCATTGCAGAAAGAGGCACCTGGGTGGTCTTCCCTTACGAGGGTCTTAGAATGATTTTTAGCCAATGAGGTTGAAAAAATACTCATCCCCAGGCCGAATCAGAAAATTGACTTACCTTGATCACTCAGTCACCAGAATGTTCTGGTTGATCCTAGCTCTATTTTAAACGTCTATAGGAGAAACTTACTTTCGCTCCCTTTGTTGATCAACAATTCAGCAACCTTTTGATAATGAAATGGACAACTTTGGTCAGTCAGCCAATAGTACATGGAGTAACCACCAGAAAACCACTTGCTGACTGATTCTCACACCGCCCACAGTCCTCAGCTGTTATAATGAAATCTGGCCATCGGGGATGTGTTCCCTTCTGGCCTTCCTTTTGTCATTCTCTGGCTAAACTGATTCTGAATATCTACACTACACTCCTCTCCCTGTGGCTCGGTTTTCTTACCTGGAAAATGGGGATAATAACCCTACTGACTCCACACGGCTATCGCGAGGACCTGATGAGGCAATGTGTGCAAAGCAGGG
This sequence comes from Macrotus californicus, assembly GCA_007922815.1. Classification (NCBI taxonomy): domain Eukaryota; kingdom Metazoa; phylum Chordata; class Mammalia; order Chiroptera; family Phyllostomidae; genus Macrotus; species Macrotus californicus. The sequence goes on from VMDR010003216.1 coordinate 75,218, forward strand.
TGCTGGCGTGGGGTGAGTGCATAACACATGTTTGTGGCTGTTAGTGTGGTCACTTCCAGCCGGGGAGAGGTGCCCTGACACCTGACACCCTCTGACTGTAGGGAAGCTGTGCCCTGACACCTGATGCCCTCTGACTGTAGGGAAGCTGCTCTTCCCAGCACCCCTTCCCTCCTGCCTACTTGGATCCAGCCCCCTAGAATTGCCTTCTGCGTGCTCTTGCTCCTGC
>VMDR010003217.1:0-75421 GCA_007922815.1 Macrotus californicus
TTATTATAGCCACCCTTTTGGGTGTGAAGTAATATCTCATATCATTTTGGTTTGTATTTCCGATGCTGAGCACCTTTTCCTGTGCTTATTGGCCATTTGCACATCTTCTTTGGAGCAATGTAGATTCTTTGGTTCTTTTAAAATTAGGTTACTTGTCTTTTTATTAGTGAGTTGTAGAAGTTATTTCTTTGTTGCTTTCTTGAATGGTTGTAGATGGAATTTAGAAAGTTCAACGTATATTTTACAACATAGAAGTAAATTCTAATTTATACCAAAGAATAAAAGTATCTCTGTATAAGTCTTCTGATCTTCTACAATCTCACAGATTTTCATTCACATGTGCATATGTGTATCATACACTGAAACCTGTGTGATCATTGCTTATGCTAGTAACTAGGCAAGGCTTTGGGTGAGTTGTTCACTTGTCTTTAATCCAAAGTGTAGAAAACTTTAGAGAAAAATGTATAGAACCACCTGAGTTGTCCACTAGTTCTGAGGCATGTTTGAAGCCCTAATTATCTGAGATTGATACAGTATAAAAGAAAAATGAAACATCATTGCTCATCAACTGTTGACTGAAGAAATACAACGCACATGCGGGCTTTGAGAGGTATGGTGTTTTCAGTGCTTGGCTTCATTCATTTAGAAAAGCAGATGAAGGGGTAGAGTTATTTCCTTCTTGGTCCGAGAGTTGCTGATCTTCGGAAGCCAGAGCCAATAACACTTACGTCTTGAGAGTCCCAAATGTTTTTCTGAATTCAGACAGGGAGAGATACGCATTTGCAGATTGATAGCCCTATCTACAAATGGGTCCATCTCCCAACGAAGGTCATAATATATACATGAGATGGTTTATCTAGTCCTGGGAAGATAAACAGATCTAAGCCAGATGTGATTATCAGATCTAGAAGGTTGTTTAAATTCACTCATTCAGCAATTCCATTGCCCTTGCTGTTAGCTATTAGCATTTATGATCTAACAATTAACTACATTCCACACATTTTCTTTGTTTCTCTTACTGATTGCCTGCTTTTTTGGTCATATTCAATTGTAAGTAATAAAAAGGGACAGGACTTTAATTTCTACAACATATTAGCTGTTTAATTGTGGGCAAGTCACTTAACCCCTCTAAGTCTCAGTTTCCTCTTCCATAGATTCAAGGAGCTAAATGTGCCTTATCTCCTCTTTTCAGGATTGTTGTGAGTATCAGCTGAGATAATAAGGGAGAGCACTCTGCAAAATGCTAAACTCAAAGCAAATATTAGTTATGGTCGCTGTCAGTTTTGGCTAACCTCAAATCAACTCATTAGTTTCTCCTTATCTCCTCTTCCTCCTCCTTCTTCTTCTCCTTCTCTGTCTCCTCCTCTTCCTCCTCTTTTCCTTTACAGCTCTTATTAATATGACATTTGGAAAGAATTGTAACAAATAGCAAATAAAAGTTGGAGGTAAACAATTGATTGTTTGGCCTTGTGTTTCTTTTCTGCTGACACAGAACATAGGGGAATTTGAGGGAAAGTTGGCTCTGTGGGTACACAGATATTGCTTAAACCTGACCTGATAGAATGAAGAAGAATGATTTTGTTGATGGTGGCAACATAAACGGGGCTACTACAACATGCGTCTAGACTGTACATGATAGCACTTGTCCCTTTCTAACTCATAGTTGGTGAAACCAGAAAATTATGGTCCTGTATTTTCCAGGCTATAATCCTTCTTGTGTTCAACTGTTATAAATGGCATAAAGAAACCAGCTCCTGAATGGGCTGACTTCTTTTTGGCTGGCCAATGACAGAAATCCAAGAGATAAATGCAGACTTCTCCCCTGATGAACTGGGCTTTTTTAAGTCACTAATGAGGAGAGTATCTTAGAAGACACCAAGCCAAAGCTGATCCAATTAAATCACGAATAACTTTCAAAAAAAAGGAGGTAATTCCCAACTTGGAAACAAGCCAGAAATAAGAGATTGCCCTTATTTATTCACTTGAAATGCCACAGGCATTGAATGACCACAGAGACAATATTTTCCAGGAAATAGAAACCACTAATGGGCATTATTTTAGTAATTCAAATGTTTTCATGATAAACACCTGCTCCTTTTGGAAACAGATTAAATGATGTTTATCCATTTATATTTGTATATATGCTGAGATAACTGACAGCACTCAATAAATAATAAATAATGATAATAATAATCCTGATCCAAACATCTTCAGAAGGATAAAAAGTCTTCAATGGCACATTCTTTTTTAAAAAATTGATCTGGCTCTTTAAATGGAAGACATACCTTGAGTGAAGATAATCCATTCATTTATAATTCAAAGAAAATGTAATTTTAAGAATTATAATAATTATAACAGACAATGTCCTATATGGCCCACAATAAAAATAAGGAAGAAAGGGAGAAAGGAAAGAAGGAAGGAAGGAAGTGATACCCAGAATAATACAAGTTATTACTTTAGAAAAAAAGGGAGATTTAATGAGCACTTTTAAATTACTGGATTCTGCCCTAACTGGTGTGGCTCAGTGGGTTGGGCATTGTTCTGCAAACCAAAAGGTCATCATTTTGATTCCTAGTCAGGGCACATGCCTGGGTTGTGGGCCAGGTCCTTGGCTGGATGCATGTGAGAGTCAACCGATCAAGGCTTCTGTCACACATGGATGTTTCCCTCTCTTTCTCCTCTCTCTAAAAATAAATAAATAAAATCTAAAAAATTACTGGTTTCAGAATCAAGATCCATCCGAGATGTAAGTGTCTATATTTGTTTTCTGCTTGAGGAGACAGCTTGTCTTTCTCAGGTCAAGAAAGATGCTAATGTATCTCTATCCACCTCCCACTGTGCATCCAAACCTCTAACTTCCGGAACCAGCTGGAACCGATGCCTACTGCTTCAGTTATCCATAATGATCACCTAGCTTTACTTCAGGCAGCATTTTCTCAGAATGATGAGGTTACGGTGAGTTACAATAACCTGAGCACTACCTTCTACACCCAAACTCTTCTTCATCCAGTTCATCCTTTGTTTTGCTCCACGAGAGGCTCATAAAACACACAAGGTCTCCTTGTTGAGATTCTTTAATGATTGCATATTGCCTATGGGATGAAATTCAAAATCTGTACTGAAGGTCTATTCCTGCCTTTGCTTTTCAGCTTTGCATTCCAGCACATTTTCTCTTCCAAATCTTGTTCTCACAATGACCCTCACACTCAATGCACTTACCTAGTGTCCTGGCTTTGCTCAGGCTGATTCCCGTATGAAATTCACTTCGCTACCTGGTGAGATTCTTTTTTATTGTGCAGCTCAAACACCAACTCTTTCATGTAGCCTTTCATAGTTTCTTTAATGCTGGTTCCCGATTCCCTTGTACTCCAGTGGAATCATAATTGTAGCACTTTTATAACATTTATTTCATTCTTCCTTGTATAAAATAAATGTATTCACAATTCTAACCTAGTAGGTTGTAAGATGCTACAGTATATAAGTTTTACATGTAGTGGGTGTTTTATAAATATTGAATCAATTGCTACAGTTGGAAGAACATCCATGGGGAAAAATACTAATATCTTGAATTTTTATAATTTATGCCTTTTAGTAAAATCCAAACCATATCCTTTTTGAACTTTATCCTAACATTGACAACCATTTCTCTAATATAGAAAAGTCTCCTCTTGTCTTGTGCATGGCATGTATTAGGTGTTCAATAAATGCTCATTGAAAGTTCATTACTGACAGAGGATTAGCACCCAGGAGAAAATATGTCAGTATCCTCACTACATACAAGCTGTGCCTTTCTGTGAAATCCCAGCCTTTCCTTGCTAAACCACATCCTCACTTTCACAAACACTTCTTTGATATATTGCTGTTCTTTTGGATTCTATTTCCAGGATTCATTATGACACCCAATCAAGTGCCATTGACAAAAAAAATCAATGATTATATTTTGTCATCAATCACACAGTTAATGAAACATCTTCATGATATCTGTGTAGTATTTCAGTATGGGAGACTGTATGGCAGAAGTATGGGGTTTAAAGTTATCATGAAAATGGTCCTTATCTTCAAAAGGATCACATTTACTATCATGCACTAAAATCCTGCCTATGTATTTTTATCCTGACATTAGATTATAAACTCTATGAGGACAGGAGCCACATCTGTCCTCAACAGTCATATTCTTCAGCATCAAGTGGAGTCCTGATACATAGTATATGCTCAATAAATATTTGTTACATGAATGAAGTATATTGCCATACTAAATCAGCAATGGCCCCGAGGGGTAGCATAATTATAGCCCAGAATACTTACACCTTTATTCTCTAAGTTGAAGCAATGCTAAAGACTTCCTTGAGCTTAGCTGATCAGACAATACAAATTTAAAGCAGTGATTTGGGAGTTTAAATGTCTTTGAAAGAAAGTTTAGTTTTCAAATATTCATAGACTGCTGAGATTAGTGTACACCTGTGTCTCAGCAAATTGAAGACAGAACTAAATAGGATCAAGGAAAATAAATGCATGAGGAACAAGGGGGCTTAACTACTTCTTCATAATGACCATAGACTTTACTGCATCCAGCCAGGTGCAGGATTTCCTGAACTCCCTAAACCCATTCCGCCCCTGAGCCATGCTCAGTGCTATTAGCGGATTTCTCAGCCACCTTGGTGATTTTCATATCAGCTAATGCATCCATTTCAGCAGCTGTTCATTCTGACTCCTTATTTTTTTTCTCCATGGGAAGTCTGAGGATGAGGCTTCTCCCCTCTACCCAACAACTCTTCCTGAGGCTCTTGGGAGACTCTCAGCCATATTAATCTTGGCAAAGATGGCAAAACTACATCTAAGATCCTTCACGAAGGCTATTTTCTAACTTCCTCACCAGGCAGGCTACTTCTTGACACCAGAGGGTTACCTTGGCAGTCTCAGCACCAACTCTTAAATATCTCCATTCTCCAGATAAGACTTTCAAGTACAAATGTGTTGCATGTTAATGTCTCTGCCCACTAAAAGATTTATTGACAATCAAATATTATTCCTCCCCTTTAAAGCAAAGGCCAGAATAGAGTAATGAGAGAAAAGGGCAGCGTTAGTGAAGAGATTAAGAAACAACTGGGGCCCTCCAAGGGCTAGAATAAATTAAAAAAAAAAACAGTTTGTGAGCCAAGATACATCATCAAGTGCCCAGTTGCTCTGGGGTGGAGCACTTGTAATTGATGAGCCTGTAAAAGACTAAAGGGCTATTTATTCACATGACTGAGGCATGAGGACCTATTCCTGTAACTTCAGTGACCCCACAGACTTCCTGGAAACAGGGATGATTCTGGATACAATATGATATTACTCAAAGATAAGGGACCTCACCCTCTCCAATAAACACAGGGTGCAGGGACCACATAGCTAGGGAAGCCAGTCAACTGGCAACGACTTGCCTTGAGTGTGTCAAATGTGATCCAAACCAGCATGCTGCTGGAAATGTGCTGTCTTAATTAAATTGTATTAGGCTTTTCACACACTGAAAGATGGAATCCATCACCAACACGATACTTTCCACTCATTACAAATAATATAGCATGTTAGCGGAAGGACTTTCCTCCACTGGACTATCTCTTTTCTTATTAGCATCTAAGTGATACCATCAGAGTATAATGGATTCTTCAAATCTATGAAATCTGAAAGAGTTGGAGAGATATAAATAAAGTATAATTTACTTCTGAATAACATATTGTCCTTTAGCTAGGAAAGAATTGGCTCTTTGGTAAAAGATTATTAAACTTTAATGTGTTCACTCATTAAGGGCAGAATCCATGCCATTTCAAAGTTCTGCACCAAATTCAGCACATGGCACCTGCCTAATAAATATGACAATAAAAGAGCTATCATAATACTAAGCCTGCTAGTGTGGCCTCATTTCCACACTTCACTGCTTCTCAGGAGTGACGAAGGTCTGGGAAGGCCAAGATAATGAGCCATTCATTGCAATTAACTGGGAATGACTAATTGCAGGAGTGAACCAGTCCTTAGGTTGGTTATGGAACTCTTCTCTCTGGAAGGATGACAAACGGTGTTTATGGCAATGAACTTGAGTCAATAGCCACACTGCTGCAGAGGGTATTGATTTAGCAGGAGCTTGAGATCCAGTGTCTGAGTCATCAGCTCTTCCTCAGGTGCCTGTATGTGATCGACTTTACCGATCCCTTGTATAATGGAGCAAGCGTGACCTGAGTGGGACGGCGCCCAAATCAGCTTTTAGTCAAAGAGCAGGTAGGAAAGGGAGAAAACAGGTATCTTTTCTGGGAAGTTTGGCCTGTGGCACAGCCTGAAATAAGAGAGGAACCAGACACTAAAATTTCCTTCGCCACATAGCTGCCAGGCCTACCTCCAACACGTAAAGATCAATCCAGACAGACAGCCTATTTTTAAGTGGTTCCTTCTTCCATATAGCCATGCACTTTATACTAGTAGAAAATTAAATGAAATTGGCATTTTTCAACTTTCTTGGAGTGAACAAAAAAATCACTTAAGTATCCTTCCAAAATGAATCCAAAAGATTTTTGTTTCATTCAGTGATTTGTGTATTGATGGATAGAATCCTGTTCCCTGTATTAAAGGATTTTGGATGCTAACTTAAAAACTCAAAGGAGGATGTGTTTTAATAGCAATATGTGTGAAAAATGACCAAGAATCTTATAGCATTCTCACAGCCTTGAGTTTAGAAAGTGAAATAACTGATTGAAATGTAAACTTGATTATAGATTTCGTTTAATTTACCTAGCAGGTATGTAAACAAGTAAACAATGACAACAAAAGAAATAAGACTCCCATTCCACTCTGATCAAACTCTGTTTTGGAAAAGGATGCTCTAGAGACCTATGCAAACCCGGATATGGGTCAGAGAGCAGCCAGAGGAAACAGGGCCTCAACCCTCTGTCTCCAGATGGACATGAAGAGGAGCAATTCCAACAGAGATAACATAGTTGCCTTTGAATAAGTAAAGAGCTGTTGTGTCAAAGTGAAATTACATTTATTCTATATAGCCCCTGAGGTAGAACCAATATTACCAAGTGGCCTTTCCTGGGAGACCATGGAGTTACAGTGGAAGGAGGCGCATTCCAAACACCATAGCTACATAGAGAAGCATGAGTGGTAAGTAGCAGGGATATCTTCAGTTCATTTTGAGGCCATTTGAGCACATGATGAAAGGCCACAGAGGATATGCATATTAGGTTGGGAACATATCAAAAGGTGAGCTATAAGTTTTATTCTCATAATGACAGTATATGCATCTCTGAAATCCATCTCTTTGTATCTTAAAATAGTTTATATGGGAAGATACATAACTCAAGACATTTAAAGAAAGAACTTACTCCCCCATATGCAAAGTATAAACAACACGATGGATAAAAGAACAGCAAGATTTCTTTCTCAGAGAAAAAGATAATGCATGTGAAAAAGTAGAAGAGGAAAAATCTTACTTAAGCAGGTTAATTGAAAGGAACAAGAGACTCTAGTTTATAGAGTTTGGGGCACACACAAGTCTTCCAGGGCAGGAGAAATTCAGGAAAATAATGAGAATAGTGTGACCTCATGAAGAAAGTGTGGGGAGAGGGCAACAGAGAGATTTAGGCAGAAATCTTTAGAGGACCTAAGAATAGTTTCTTGCTTAACATTGGCTCTAGGGGGAAACAAAGAGAAAAATGTCATATTTCTATTTGTTGCCTTTGGAAATTATCTTTGCTTCCATTATTGTTCTATATGATATAAAAATAAGTTATATATATATATTTTAGTTTTAAGAGAATTCTTTTTATATAAAATAAGGTTCACTGCTCATTACTCTAGTGCAGACCCAGGATTCTCCAAGCACCTAGGGATGGAAATCCAATAATGCAGAGGAGACGGAACTGGCAGGCTAGGCAGATGAGCTAAACAAATTAACTCTCTACCTCTCAAGACAACTGAGAGAAGAATAAATGCCACAACTATTTCAATGTTGATTCCAAGAAATCTTGGCTCTACCTACACATTTTTCTTTTTCCCAAGTATTCACAAAGTGCAAAATGCCCAAGCTGCTCTTAACTGTAGATTTGAATCATTAGTACTTAAGCAACACCTTGATTTCTCCTAAAAGCTCTAATTTTTAATGAATGCTAGCCACCAAAAAAAATCATATTGTAGTTCATCTCTTGTCTTTTTTAGATAAAATTATCTCTAAGTGTACTAGAGGAGTATCCAAGAAAGCAAAGGTCATGTGTTTCTTGTTTATCATTAATCTCCACATTAGTAAAATATCTAACAGCCAGTAGACACCCCAAACATATTCCCAAAATGAAAGAATAAAGTGAATTAATCTCTGCACTGACTCCAGCGAGCTCTCTGAAAGGAGAAGTCTAGAACATTCGGGACCAGCCTACTCTTTCAGCCTCCCTCATGCTCTGGCCCCACACACACCCTGCCTTCCATCCATCATTGCTCAGACAAGCTCCTCTTACCCCCTTCCCTTGACCACATGCTCCTAACTGTGTGGAAAGCCTATGTGCCTGCTTAACTCCCACTGATTTTCAAAACCAGCTTGAGGATCCTCTCTCAGAAACTGGCCATGACTGCTGTAAGAAGGGGCCCTCCCTCCTCCGTAATTTCATATGGCCCTGTGCTTGTCTCACATGCAGTGGTTTGCATACATTACTTATGTGTGATGTCTCCCTTGAGAAGGGGCTGTGGCTTATTTGAAGGGAGAAGAGGAGAAATTTTATAGGCACTCCTTGTACAATCATCTTTTTGTTGCTATTATCTCTTATTTTTAAGTATAAATGTTTTTCTCATTACATAGAAAAATTGTGAAAATGCCAAAGTAGATAAAGCAAATTCTCTACCCTCACCAATTTTGTTCTTTTGAGGTGGCCACTTGTATTTAATTGTGGAGCTTTTCAGAGGTGTTTTTCTGTGTATACAATTACTCAAAAAATCTCTGGGCTGTGGACATGCACATAGACGTGCAGATATAGATATAAATACATTGTGATATTTCAAAAACAAGTTCTCAATATATGTATACCAAATTATAACTTATTTTTTCCACTTAACAATATGTATTGGATATCTCCCATGCCAGTATGTTTAGAAGGCAACATATGCTTTCCTCAGTTGAATAGGATTCCACAGCATGGAAGCACACTTCATGCAATTTAATCTACTTTGTATTCCTAGGATTTAGCACATTGCTTTACACCTAATAAATGACCAGGTCCTACCTACAATTCCAGAGAGTCAAACATTTTGATGAATATTTTCTCTCCATGTACTCTAAGCTTTCCCTGAGTTAAGTCAGGTAAACATATTCTTATTCTAGTTAATCACAGGCAAGTGGGTAAGTAGCATGTGAGCTGAATGTTGATAATCAAGAAGATAGGTTATTCAGAAGATGCACAGTCCTAAACCGAGGGCAAAGTGCAAGAAAGGCAAAAGGAGAGGGATTTAATGAAAGAAAGCAGGAATCACGGGGTTTTCTGGATTTCCAGAAAGCTGCAACTGCAGAGTGGCAGCACATGAGTGACCTGGAAGACCTAAATCGTGTGCTTTGCCTGCTGCTCAGAAAAGCAATGCTCTCTAAAACCATCACACCAGGGACAAGGATGGAAGTCTCCACTCTCCTCATTGCCTCTCCAAACTAACCTCCCAGTATTTACCTATGGTGCTCTTGAGTCGACATCTCATACCATTTATTGATTCAAGAAACATTGTTGACTGTTTATTAATTACTTCACTACTGATAATATTCTATGTGTTGGGAATAATAGCTGTTGTCAAAACAAAGCCCCTATCTAAATGAATTTTAAATGCACTAAAATAGGCAGACAATATATTCAGAACACAATATATAATCCACTGTCACCTATTGGTAACTGCTATAAAAACAGAAAGGATTATAAAGAAATAGAAAAAAAATGTGAGAATAGTTTAGATAGAATAATGAAGGAAGTGTTGTCTGAGGAAGTGACACTTGCCCAGAGATCTGAAGGCAGTGACAAGGTCAGCCCTGTTGGTAGCTGGCGGAAGCCTCTGCTTTTTGATCTGGTAGAAGGAATGGAATGATGGCTGGGATTTGTGTGCCCTCAACAGGTCACTGGAACCCTCCTGCGGTCTCCCCTCTCCGCCACCAATGAGCTGTATATGCCTGGGAGGTTATTTATACTCTCTGTGTCTTGTTTTCATCATCTGCATAATAAGAACTTGAATTAGTGTCTTCTTCAGTCCTTCCAGCAATAACGATAATCCATAGTGTCATATTTTTTTCCAAATAAAAGAGTATTTGCCAGTGATCTCACTGTCTTTGCAGTATATTCCTTCTTATGTCCCTTCCTGGCATAAAAAGAACCTGTAGACCACATGGCAGCAGCAAAAGGCCTCAGGGTTTCTGTCATCCCTGATCTTGCCCAAGTGCCTGAGACAGAGAACAATGGTCCAGCAGCCCCATCCTCTCTGATGATCTCAAGGTAATGGTACTAACAGAGAACTTCTTCCAATAACCACCTGCCCAATCCTCTGAGTTACAGCGCTATCATCCATGTGGGAAGCCCTGACAGGAGATCCTGTCAGGACCCAACATCGCTGTGCATACTTCATTTCACCAGGAAATCTTAGACACTGGGAGTGAGTATGTAGAAGGGACTCGGAGGAGGGAAAAATACAGGCTTTGGAGCTTCTCACCTGGACTTCTACCCTCCTATCTTCTTTACTAGCAGTATGACCTTGAACAATAATTAAAAATGGCTACCATTATTTAGTGTTTCCTATGTGTCAGTACTAAGCACGTGACCTGAATTTATTTATGTTTTACCCCAGAAACATCATGAGGTTCTACTATTACATAGGAAGTGCTATTATGTCACCATGTTCAAATGCAGGAGCTGAGGCTAGAGAAAAATGATAAATAACTTGCTCAATACCACAAAGCTAGGTGGTAACTGAGAGTAGAGCTAGAATGCTAGAATTCAAGCTCAGGTCTAACACCAAACCTCACACCTTCAGGTACACACCTTCTGAGCAAGGTACTCAATCTCTTTGGACGTCAAGCTTGTTCGTCTATAAAACAGGATAATAATATCTTGCAGCACTGTAAGGACAAAATGCACAGAGCACTAGCACAGATCTCCAACAGATCTTAAACTTGTTCTAATAGGAAGGGTGTGAGACCCCTTTGCTGTGGTCTCCTCCCTCAGCTACTGCCCTGGGGTGTCTAGTTGGCCAAAAGTGAGTACCCTTGTCTTCCAAGTGAAATCCACAAGGGTCCTGGATGGCTAGGAGGGAAGAAGAGCATCAATGTTCAGCTCAGAGGCTTCTACACAGGACTTTTCTATCTCAAAATTCAGCCAGTTCAGCCAGGGATTTGCAAATTGTTTGTATAAAGACATGGAACTAGGAGATGAATTATCAGGAAGGGTAAATAATCTGCAATCTCTGCCCAGACCTTTCTGTGAATTATAAAATTCCACATTTGTGGAGGCCAAGTTAATGAGGCATTACTAGAGCTATCTGTCAGATTATGCTAAGTGTTTTTAAACAACACAATTTCTATTCATTACAGTTTTTAAAGATGCAATGGAAAAGTGAACCTCTTTCACCTTTCCAGAGAACTGGCACCCTCAATTAGGAAGTATTTAAACTATGCAAAAATATATATTATGAAAATAAAAGAACAAGACAGAATTAAGGCAAGGCTATTATCTGAATGTCTGATAAAAATAAAAATAATAAACTGGTTATTTGACTTACCATGAAAACTGTCTGTAAACCCAAATTTGAAATTTCTATTTTGATATTAACCTGAGTGGGTAGTTTCTTCCTTGACTTTATAAGCCTATCCTCACTTCTCTGTTATTTTACATATAAAAAAGAACTAGATTATATGGCTTTTAAATTCTACGCTGCACAGCACATATTTATAGAGAATGATGCACAAAGGAAGATGAGCAGATGGCCGGGGGTCTGATCCCTCATCACTCCCCTGTAGCATGGTCTGGACCATGTGACAGGGCCTTCACCAAGTATCTGCAAAAACATACAAACACAACAGAGCTAAAAAAATGTAAATTTCTTACACATATATTTTTGGTAGGAGTGATGTTGGATGGCTTAGGAATACAATAATATGCAGTTGACCCTTGGACAATGTGGCACTGGGGACACCAACTTCCCAACTTTACAGACAGTAAAAAATCTCTATATAACATTTGACTCTTCATGAACTTAAGTACTAATGGCCACAGTTGACTGGAAGCCTTATTGATAACATAAAAAGTTGATTAACACATATTTTGCACATTATCTGTATTATATATACTGTAGTCATACAATGAAGCAAGGCAGAGAAAAATGTCATAAGGAAATAATAAGAAAGAGAAAATACATTTACAGTATTTATTGGAAAAATCCACATATACGTGGGCAGATATAACAAACCCATGTTTTTCAAGGGTCAACTGCAATTAGCTTCCCGGTTCTTCAGGACTTCTGACACCTCCTAAAGAACAGCAGCAACCTGAGCTTCCCAGACGGCAGGAAAGGAAGTGCTCAGGTACCAGAGACAATGCTTGATTGCCTTCCATTCTTGTTTCTCAGAAGCATGAAAATAAGAGCTCATCAGTTGATGTTGACCTTAAATTAGTTTAGAGTAAAGAAATATCACTCTTTGTATTTTTCATTGTGATTGAGAATCTCAAGAAGATGCCATTTTGTGTAAGTTATAGTTTGTGTTTATAAACTTAGTGAGAGTAAAACATGGTGAGACTCTGACAGACCTGAATCCAACTCCCAACTTGCAAAGATACAACAGTGCACGTGAGATAAAATGAGAACCCTAGTACAAATCCTGCCTCCAAACACTTGCCAGCCGTAAAATCTTGGACAGGCTATGCAGCTTAGCTTTGCGTCCATTTCCGGTCTGTGAGATGAAGATTGGGGCGGTGTTGTGATGAACACAAGAGTTAACGCACAAAAGGGGTTTCAAACACTACCTGACGCCAGCAGGGAACATTTAATAATTGTTCACTTACTCTGTAAAGTGGGGGTGATGATAATACTAGCTACACTTCATCAGGCTGATTTAAGGCTTAAAAGAGACAGTGCCCAAAAGATGCTTCACAGAGTGCCTGGCACAATGTAAATGACCAATGGATGGGGAGCCATTGCTTTTAAAGATCAGAGTAATTAAAGGCCATGAGTAAAACTTGCCAGGCTGACGAGTATATCTGTCTGCACCCCTGTTCTTTGATACATTGATACACTCAGTTCTATATTTACTACTGAGAAACTGGAACTTTTAAGAAATTGCATAACTTCTAAAGTCCTCAGTTTCCTAGGCTATAAAATACAAAAATTAGATAATCAAGGGCAATTTTAGCTGTGAAACTGCTGGATTCTAATTCTTTAAAGTACGTAGGGTGTGTCAAACGAGGAAGGGAACAGAGAGCGTATTTCTCTATCATTTGTTCTGGAACATCTGGTGCTCCTGGAAACATTTGCAATCCTAGACCATTAATTAAATAAAGGCTAGTGGGTTTGGAAGGCCATTTATAAGCTAGCCCAATAAACAAATATCCATATGCCCTGAGTGGTCACTGGGCTGACTGAGGATTGCAGTCACTTTATGCACCTTCTGTCCCCGTGCTATGGGTCTGCTCATTTACCTGCTGTTAGCCCCAGGCAAGATGGGAAGAAGATTTGCACAAACTCAGAATAGTCTTCTGGTCAGCAAAGCTGTGAATGAATGGAGCACACACATTTGACCATCCCTGCTCCCATTTATGTGCACGTGGCTGCAGTGACCTGTTGGCAGTGTCCAGGCCGGGGAGGTTAGGGGAGTACAGGCATGCTGAGGAAAGCCTTGGACTGACAAGCCAAGGTGTCCCAGGCAGAGCATTCACCTGATCATCTAGAGGCAAGCCATAGAAAAGTTTCGGTTGAAATCAATGGCTCTGGTACTAAATAAATGAACAGACTGGAAGTCAGACTGTTTGCCACAGAATGTCAGGCAGAGTTTTAGACGCTTCTCCTGACAATGATAATCCCATTTCAAGGCTCTGGACTGTGTGGTCCTGTTTCTGACTTTACATCTGCCTGCATTTCTGTGATCTTGGGTCATTCCCTGTCTCTCCCTAGACGTCGGTTTTTTCATCTGTAAAGTGGCAGAGGTTGTGTAGGGTCAGTAAAACCAGGTGACTTCTGAGATTCCTTCAAGTGCTGATTCCTTCTAATCATATGTTCAAAGAAGACAATGCCTCAGATAGCTATTGGCTGCCCGGGAAGGGACGCTGTAGCTCCGCGGTGTAGTAGGAGTATGCTCGGAAGGCAGTCTCCACAGAGAAAGGCAGGCTGTCAAAGGCAATTTTCAGGCCCAGGCTTCTGGATGCATTGCTGTCACCACCATTATCCTTTAATATGAGAAAACCAGATATTCCTCATGATGTCCTCGCCTGCTGTCCCTCTCCTCCTCCCACTCTGCTACAGCTGCTGAGACGTATTGCAGCCTGCCATACGCTCCATCCTACCGGCCATGGCTCTGTACTCATGCTGTTCTTTGCCTTGGAAAACATTTCCTTCTCTTCTGTACCCAAGTACTCACCACCTCTTAGCTATGCAGTTGATACCTCAAACTGTTAACTACCATGGGCAAAGTGAAGTGGCCGCACTCTGAGCTCCCATGGCATCTTGTACTCTCTATATTCAGAGCACCGACCACACTGGATTGCAGTGGTGCCTTTAGCTGTTGCTCTTCCTCACTTAATTGTAAGCTTCACTGGAAGAGGGACCCTGTCCACTTTACTCACCCTGTATTCCCAGGGCTTTACACATTGCTTGACACATAGGAGGTACGCAATAAGCACCGTTGTTGTATTTTGTAGTGTTGCATTATGTAGTGTTGTGTTGCTTTGCATTGTATTGTGTTGTATTGTAACATAGAATATAAATATAGGAGTAGGTGAATTAGTGTAAGCAAGACATCTATACAGTATAGAGGGGCAACTGAACCACAGTGGAAAAGGAAATAAGTAAGATCTTTGAACCTCTTTGGAGTTGGCTTGGCATAGGATATGACACAGAATAACACATTAAACCTTTCTTAACCACTTGGTTTTTCATGAATAGACTGGAATGGTAAAGTTAAAAGGAGTAGGTGGGTAGGATGTCATACCTATAATACCAGTACTGGCTCTCCATGTGTCTGTACCAATGAACGTGAACAGAACAAGGTCGTCTTGATACACATCAGACACACGTCTCACCTTCTATTTACCCTCCCTTTCTCAGTGTTAAGCCCCGTGTACCTTGTTGTATTCCTCTACAGCAGGAATCTACGGGTGCTGGCTCTCCCAGAATAATGTCCATGAGAATAAATGATGCCATAAGATGGCAAAAAGGTACCTAAGGCAATGGCCTTCTCTAGGACCAAAGAAATATATTAAGAGCTGGATCAGATGATAGTTCAGGGTTTGGGGCTGTGTACTCTCTGTAAGTCATGCTGCCTCACAGCTACCTGTTCTACCTACTCAGACAGCAGCCCTGCTATAATATCTCCCATTTGTGTCTAAGAACCAAACCTACTCACTTTTGGAAAATGACATACTTATGTGGGAACAAAATCAACACATAAAAATTTACCTGAGAAGCTATTCCAAGTCTTCTCCACCTGACCACCTCACATCATAAGTATCATTTATCAAGAATAATAAAAGTCTTCCTCCCTTCCCTTCCTCCCCCCAATCAATGTCAGATTCCTAAAGCATTGTGCTCTTTTCTTTATGACATCACTTAATTACACCGCAATCTAATACTTATTGATGATAATTGTTTTCCCTTGATAGATTAAAAACTATATGAGGGAAAGGACTGTGTGGGCCATGTTTACTCCTAGAATCCCAGCATCTGGTATACCTGGAATAGATGAGATGCCTAGCAATTATCTATTGAGTGAATGATTATGAAATGATACAATTTTTTTTTATCATTGAGAGGCTTAAGAATGAAAGGTTCCCATCACATATAAGAAAAGGTACACTTGTCAGTTGCCCTAATGCCATATTTTAGGTTTGAAAGTAGAAATGCAGTTGTGTATACTCTGAGATAGATTTTGATAAATAGCACACTTATCAAAATAAATGTATAAGGGTAAAAACTATCAATTTGCATTTGAAAGACATGATATCATTCTTTAAACAGAATGTGCTAGGAGAATATATAATATTATATTCTGGGTATTTTGCTTGTGATGCTTCTCTCCTCCCCACGAGATAAACAGTTTTTGTGGCAGAATATCTCTCACCAGCTCTGCAACACCCTGCACCTACTATAGTGCATGGCAGAGAATAATAGACATCAATGAAGTCTTTGTGGAGTGAATGAATGAATGAGTGAATGAGTGAAGGAACCAAAGATACCTAAAGAGAAAACTAAAAAAAAATGAGCCCAGACTGTAAGGCAGAAGTAAGTTATCCATTAATGCCTTCACATTAAGTTTGGGGAAAACAAAATATGTCTGTTTCTAACTGAGTTTCACCTCTATTTATTATTAATAAATGACTTCCATAATAAACATGACTTTTCTCAGAAACCTACTAGGCTTTAAAGAGGAAGCAACTGCTGTGATAAATTGGGAAGAAAAAAAAAAAACAGCAGCTCTCCCAGGAGCAGGTGCCTTCCAATTTAGTTTAAGTATGTGTGGCCACACACACACACACACACACACACACACACACACAGACACTCTCTCGCACGTGCTACAGTGACAATCCACAGCCTCTCTCTTCCCACATGTGCCTGACAGATGAAGATAGAGCTGGAATGCGCCTCATTCAGCCAAAGCTGTCACTCACCAATTTGTGCACTACGGGGAAATGAAGTCCATTTCCAAGCAACAGGGGAGCACAGAGTAATTGGGCTTTCCAAAGTCTTTTCACTTAAATTTCTCAAGTTGTATTTATTTTTTTAAAGAATTAGATGTTAGCAATTGATGGAAAGAACATCAGAAAAATGAAAGCAAATGGACAGGATAATAAAGAAAATGATGTGGCTATCCCCTGCTCTCCTCCCCTGACTTCCTTCTCCCACCAGCCCCTCCCACCCTCTGCCTCTTTCTGGGGTTGCCCTGCTGCAGGATCTTGAAGCTCTACTGTCGTTGGCACAACAGAGATCCATGGACCAGTTTCCCTCTGCTGCCTGTGTTCTGTCTCTGATGGACTTCCTGTTGAGCTTTTTGTTATGGGAGTTCCTGTGTGATGGCTGCTTTAACCGAACCTCTTTTCTTTTTGACTAGCGGAGCCATGGAAACTGAGCTCAAAGGGACACTGCTTTTTTGTTGCCTTCTTCATCCACAGTTCCACCAGAGTGGAAGCAATCAAGGAACTGGTTTTACAGGGGTTGGGTGTTCTTATACGTATCACTATTTCTTTTTCTTTGGCAGCAATTATGACAGTGGAATACAGCTCTTTTCTTGTGAAAATAAACCTGGACCCTAACTCAGAAAGACCAGGATTCAAATTCCATTTATACTTCCTAATAGATGAATAATCTTAGGAACTTTAACTAATTTCTCTGAATCTGCCTTCCTGAATACACAACTCTTATGAGACTATCGAGGATTCAGTGACAGGCCTGATGTAAAGCCGGTGCATGGCAAGCAGAATTTGGATCTTTTTATACCTGTTAGTGCCTCCTGGTATCACGTCCCTATCCCAAACTTTTAATCATTGCCAGAATGTCCTTATCCTCATTAGAGGAGAGATCTACTTAAAAACAAGTGTAAATAAGATATACAGGGTACTCTCCCTATGAACCACAACTACCTAGCAATAGAGATGAAATGCAGTACGTTTCCAATGGAGGTGTGCCCTCTGCAACCTCAGCATCATCTAACCTAATTGTCATCTGATTGATAAGTCTCTCAGAAGGGGTGAAATATTTCTGTAAATCCTGAAAGTTCAGTGAAGAATCCCTTCAGGTTCTGCTTTATGGTGATGGTTTTCTGGAGCCTAGGGTGGCTATTTATTGTTTCTAGGGCTTCTAAGTGAGATCATAGCACCCTCTGTCCAAAAATCCACTCTCCACACATAGTGTTCAGTTGATTTCTTCAATGATTGGACCCTTGGGAGTCTTGAGTCCTCTCTCACACACACCTGGAACAATGGACTTCAAAGCTTTCACCCATCATAGATATGTTCCTCACACTACAACAAAACATTGCCAATAAGCAGCCTTGAACTTTTAGAGATAGTTTTTCCCAACGCAGTCTGAATATAAGCCAGGAGAGATGTGAGTGTATATGTGTGTTGGGGGTTGCGAAAACCTTGAACCCTCTCAAACACTCTGTTTCCATGCTCTGGTTTTGCATTAGTAAATGGGAAGTAGTTTCCCAGGAGGAAGCTGAGGGACTCAGAGGCCATTCCCTGTAGCTAAAACTGTGACTCTCACTTGAGAAGTCATCCCAAAACTGGGACATTTCAACTGTGGCAAAACAAATATGTGGATTAAATCAGCAGCATCGCATCATGTTTTCTAAACAGTATCCCTTTTAAGTCTCACACAAAAAAGACCCTATGAAGTAGACAAAGTGAAGGCTTAGAGAGTGTAAGGATTTGACTCAAACTCACCTACTTAGGGAGTAAAAGAATGTAGAATTGAAGCCAAGGCTATCTGATTCTAAGAAATGTGATCACAAATACCAGCAACGATAACAACAATAAAACAGAGCTTTCTTGTTCTTTCCCACCTTGAAATCAATAGCAATGCAAAATTCTTCCAACAGTCTGTAATGCTGGATATAATCTGCCTCCTTTCTTCCCCATTACCTCTCAGCTTCTACTTCCTACCATGGCCCCCCATTACTTCTGCATCTCCAGCCACCCTAACTGTTCTGATGCTCATCAAATAGTTCAGATGCGTTTATGCATTAAGACCTTTGCAGCCCCATATCCCTCTTCCTCAAAAGCTCTTTTCCTTCGCTTGGCCAAGCCCTCACCTTCTTCCAATATTTGTCCAGTTGTCTCCTTTCCCAGAAACACCCTATTGAAATTGCAATCCATCTTCCCTACCCTACTGTGCTCTTGATCCCTCCTACCCTGTTCCACTTGTTGAGTTTTTCCAAACACTTGTCTTCTTCTAACAGTCTCTATGATTAACGTTCTAAATATTAGTGTTGTTACTATCTGTCCCCTGCTAGTCCAGAAGCTTTGTCACCATAGGGCTCTGCGTGTATTTCATTCCTGTGTCTAGAATACTTTTTGAAAAAGTGATTGAACTAAGAAATCTTGTTTAACCTATTTTTGAAACACTCAGGGATCTAAATGATAAAATTTCAAAAATCCAGCTGCAACTTGAAGTGAGTATGAAGTTGTGGCTGAGAGAGCATTTGAATGTTTTCATAAATGAAAACTGATGATTAAAAGAAGCTTGGGAAAATTAAGTTCTGAGAATTTGTAGTTTAGAGCATAACTAAAAAAAAAGCAAGTTTAATGTTCACAATTAATTTTCAAAGGATGATTTGCAAAAAAAAAAAGCCTTAGAAAATAAAGTTACATTACAAAAAAACATTTAGTTTTTACTTGCTTGAGAGAAAATCTAAAATTAAGAAGATAACCCTATAATAATACAATTAGTGGCAATAAGAACAATCCAGTCTTCTCCGGGTAATACCAGGATCATGAGGACAGTGCAGCCTTATCCAACAAGAGGGCAGCCACGTCTGAATACTCCTCTGCTCTTTGACTCTCCCTGGTCCTCTGTGTCTGTCCTTCTGGCTCCAGTTCTTCTAATCAGATTTCTTATACTCAAAACCTTCCATTTGTCCTCTGAAATCTTATGCACAGGTCATCAACTCTACAAAGTCTTCTTTAATACATCAAGTATGATTCCTTTTTTAGTTCCTTGTACTGATTTCTTCTCTGGTATGTTAAAAGATATATTACATTAGTAATATGATGTGTTAGGTTGCCAAATTAGTCACAAATGTCTCACATCCCCGTACGTAAGCAATTTGGTAACATGACTTTGCTGCCACTCCCCATAAATGGTGGAGTCTATTTCTTCATTTGTAAAATCTGGGCTTGTCCACATGACTTGCTGTGGCCAGTGCAATGTTATCACACTTGTGGCTGAGAGATGCTCTATAATATTTGCTCATTGGAGCTTGTCCTCTTAACTGCTCTTGGAACAACTGTGACTTCACTCATGGGAACGAGCCCCTGCTAGCCTGTGGGCTGAAGAGAGACCTAAGGCCAGGTCTCCGCATTACCCCAGCTGGCATCTAGCCCTCAGCCAGACACAAGTGAGAGCACGCAGGCCAGCTGCACCTTCAGTCAGCGGCGGAAATCAGCTAGGCTGGCCCAGACTAGAAACACTACTCAGATCACTCACAGACTCCTTGAGAAATAACAACCGTTTGCTGTTCACAACCACTGAGCTCAAGGGTAATTTGTGACACAGCAAAAGCTAAGAGACATACAAGACATAGGTTACTACCAGGATATAAGGAGTCAGTGAGCACATCAAATGCAGAAAGTGGGTATTTTTCAATTCTAATGAAAACCATATTAAAATCAAGCAAAAGTACTGCCTTAACAGAGCAATACTGATAATAGTAACAATGAATAATTTTAAAGGCGCTTTTTCATGTGTAACCTTATTGCATAATCACAATGCAGAAAGCAGCTCTGCAGGTCACAATTAAAGTTTAAAACTGAGTATTTTAGAGTAAAATTATTTAAAATGTGACTATCTTCAGAAGAAAGCACAGGCATTCTTTATAAACTAATTTATACAATAAGGAGTAAAATGTGCTATAAAAAATACTATTCCATTTTTAATAATAATAAAAATAAAAGACAAGACCCAAAAGGACCAAATGATTGTGATGTTTTTCTAATTCACGGTTTTAGATTCACAGGCTGTGTGTGTTTGTACATTTACGGTAGGAGAAGATTTTAAAAGCTTAGACTAAATCTGTATACTTTATATGGTATGTGTATAAACACATGTACTTATTTTAATGTGGGTATAATTATTACTGAATTGTAGCTTTTAATGGGAAGATCATTACGGACATTTAAATGTGACTGCATTTAGCTTTCATTGAGACTCTGAAATTATTTTTTCCAAATGTTCGGGTTTTGAAAAATGTCAAACTGTGTTTGTCTCCAATAGTCTTCCTTGATTTTTTCAGGCTGCTCTTTTAAGGCAAATTTAATCCATATAGTTCATACTCATTTACACTTAAATTATACAACTAGAGCTTTTAACAGCTATTTAATGTTCCAGACACCCTTTGAGCTTTTAAAGTGAGCTCCTAAAAGCCTTTCCGTCTCTTCCACCCTCTTCTCATCAGCTGAAGAGCCCGCATTTTGCTCAGAGTAAACAAATTGAATACCGAAACTTTTGGTTATTTTTCCCTCGGTTTATGACCTATGAGTGTGAAGCGGCTTTCAGATGTGACATAACTAATTTTCCCATCCCTGCGAACCAATATAGGCCGCGTGTCACATTACACTTACTTATGAACAGCTCTGCAGCCAGCAAATGAGGCGATCTGTGGACTCCTCATTGGGAATCCAGAGCATATAAATAGACAATTACAAAACCTCAAACTTCTATGACATTTTTCATCTGAAAATTGCAAGGCTTCTTTTAGAATGGTATAAGCATTTATCTTTAAACTTGCCATAGACACAGAAATACCTAGCTACATCTCTACGTGTTTGTACCTTGTTACAGATGGGAAAGGCCAAAGCCACTAGAAACCAGGGAACTGCAGGACCCTCTTCCGGGCTTCTGGTCCTCTGAAGCACAAAGGCGTTTAAGAAAAGGTCATACATGGAGCGTGAGTGTGTGTGGGACAGAGATAAAGAGGCAGAGAAACCAGGGCGAGTAGAGAGACAGGGCCAGAGAGGTAAAGTGAGAGAGGAGAGCTTGAGGGTTTAAGAACTGCACAAACACCATCTCTTTGGAACTGTGAGGTTACTAAAAGCTGGGTTTGGAATCTTATGAATTCTAGTCACTATCTTTAGCAAGATAAACCCCAGCTGCTGCCTGTGCTGTTGCCACCATCCTTATTTATTCCCTGCCTGTCCTCACAGGCAGCAGATACTGTCTTCGTGGATGTTTCAAATGCACTTCGTCTGTCGTTTCTCTAATTCCCTTTACTACTACTGGTTCTGGTCTCTATACTCAGAGTGCTCCATATTTTATTCCCAGGCTCCACTGCGACATGTTTTCCCATCTCCAGACTGGTGAAGAGAAATAAATATCAGAAATGTCCTGGGGAACACAGGGGGGCTAGGGAAGCAATTCATCCGAAGGAAAGCTAGAGGAAAGCTGGAGGAGAGCAGGCACAGCAGGCAGGGTCCAGCTGCATCAGGATGTCTACTGATGGCTGGAGGGGTGGGGGAGCTGGCCTGGCAGGCGGGTGGTGCAGGAGCCCGTAGGTCTGCCCACTCTGCCCCCTCTGCCACCAGAGAGCAGCAAGAACCAGTGTTCTGGACCGCTGCATTTTCCTAATAAGACTCCACACACACTGCCAAATGAAGCCGGCTACCCGGTTGAGTTCAATCCCAGCCCCATTTCAGTTTACCCATTTCCTCAGAATGTAATCTCACCTCCTCACTATTGGATTTCTTCAGGGCCTTGTAACTGATGAATAGTGGCCACGGGGCAGGGGGGCAGGGGGGGGGGCTTAGGTAATAGAGGAGTCATAGCACACCACATTCAGAAGGCACTCTCTGAAAAAGCCCTGGAATCTGTGAATTGCCTGTTGCAAGGGGACATCAGAAAACATGTAACAGGACCCCACCTGGCATTTCCATTCCCCGTGCAGTCATCCTGCCTCTGCTGGAGCGGCTCACTCACTCGACAAGGAAGTCACTCCCTCCAGAGACAACTTGCTCACCAAGTTCTCTTTGCATGCGATGGCATTTCCCTCACCCAACCCGGCTTTACACGCTGTCACCTGCACCTTTGCTTTTTATGAACCCCAACAGGGAATTTCCCCCACAAATCCCCCAGTTATAAAATATAAATGAGTCATTCTTGCAATAGAGGCAATTTCTTTTATTTTTTATTTTTTAAAGGAATCCCTTATGAGCCCTTTGGATGGTTACATAATGGATGGATTTGTTTGGAAAACCTCAGACAGAAATGCCACTGTCTCTGCCCTGATTTCCAACGCCCACCCAAGAGGAGGAAAGGCTCACTTTTCAACTAGTCGCAATGGCAGAAATGGTAGTAACACAAATAGCTGTGTCTACCACTGATTGCCTACTCTGTGTATTGTATTCATCATCTTATTCCTCATTACATCTGCATGAAATTTACACACATCATTATGCCTGCTTTCAGAAAAGGAAATTACGGCCCCATCAAAACACCCAGCAAAGGGAACACCTTCTCTCAGTGACGGAACTGGGACACACACTCGAAACTACAGGGCACAAAGATACACCTTTTTGATTATCATTTAATAATTTGTACATATTTTCATTTATAGCTACAAACAGGCATGTGTTTTTTTATAGTCAAATCTTTTCATTAGAGTGTGAATATATGTGTGTGTTTATACACAAATAAATGTGTTTATATGTGTATATATACATGTGTCTATAGGTAATTTATACACAAATAAACCTATGCAATCTATGTATAAGTATGCACTATACAAATACTTATATACACATCTATATAGCCATAAGTAAACACTGTGTGTGCATATCTTAGAGCTAATCAGGGTCTGGGTTCATCTTCATTTAATCTAAAGATTGTTGTTGAACCCGAGTTTCATTCACGTCAGCTACTACACACATCTCTCCTTTTCACAGAAACTTGGGCATTTTCTCAGAGAACAGGGACAGTCCCTTACCTTTCTGGCTGTAGTCCACTTCCACCACACCGACCTGCCCCTCTGGTTTCTAGGTTACCTGGACACTCTGGTCTATTGTTCCTGGCCACCCGGCTGCCCCTGGCCCCTGAACTCCCTCACAAATAATCACCTGTTGGTAAAGACTCATTGTTTGAATTACTCCTCATTCCCTCTGCCTTCCATGGGTAGGGTCAGGGGCCCACTATCTTATGCCCAGCCTGTGGACCTGCAAGGCCACCTAATATAAGAATACAAAATGTTCACTGCCTGTTCCTGTGCTTTAATATTCTTCTAATTTAAGCCCAATGTGGGTACCCAGGGTGGTCAAGGGAAGGACACAGGGAGGGACTGAGGAACAGGAATGAGTCGGCTGGGCCACCTCCCCCAGCCCAGCCTGAGACATGACAGCTGCAAGAGGCACCATCAGCCTGGGCGGTAGGTGCTCAGGCCAGCTGGCCACTGTGGTCAAAATGAGGGGATGGGTGCCTGTTACATTTTCCTGCTCAGTGGAGCCCTCTCCCAGCCTCTCTCCGGGGAGATGAGCAAGGCCAGAGACAAATCTCACCGAACCCACTGGCCTTTCCAGCAGAGATTTAAAAGCTTCCCTTCACTGGACCGATTTCACTCAAGACTAAGTTCCTGCCGAGCCGGTCTTGCTGGAACCGCCAAGGGCTGGGCTGGAAAGGTCCTGTGCATGTTTCTGTTTTATTTCACTTTCCTTTCCGTTGAGAAGAAATCACAGAGAATTCTAGGCTGGGTAAATGCAAACTGGAATCAAGTTAAGAAGCAGCAGTTAAAAGCTAGTCCAGAGTAGTTTGATGTGGAATCGTGTCGGTGTAACTCCCCAAACCTGGGAACTTGGTGTGCGAGGGCAAATTATAGCTTGTGCTGAAAGAGGGGGTTGCTGATAGAGAAACAGTGAGGACAGTAAGGACTAAGTGATCACCTTTTGGAAGCCAAAAATAAATGATGTACACCAGAAATAAATAGTGTAGTGAATTATACCTTTAGTTCACTAAGGGAGAAACGGTGTAGAGCATCTTCTGGTACAGGAAAGTCGTATTTGGATTTTCCAGAAGGAAACTGAGGCAAGTAAGGGAACCTCAGTTTTAACACAAAGACAGTGAGCGGGTGCCCTGTGCATGTAAACTTGGGTGGACCAGTACTGGCTGCATCCAGAACCCAAGGAAAAGAGTGGACCGATTGAGCAGATAGGCCAGCAGCTGGCACGGCAGGGAGAAGAGTGGTGTACACTCAGTGGCCTGTCCTACTCCAGGGACTTCTGGAGGGGTTATTATATGTTCTCCTGGAGCTGCTAACCTGTGTTCAGGGGTTTGCTGCAGTAAGAACCTTACAGAGGCTTCTCAGAGGTCTTAGGGACTGGCCCTCATCTGAGTTCATCGCTTTTCCCCTGGCCCTTGGTAGAGGCATTAGAACCAGTTGGTTCCCATCATCCCAGGATGAACCCAGTGCCCTGCAAAGTACCCAGCACCATGTGCTCACATCCTTTTGTTAGTTGTGCAGTGGTGGTCGGTTTTGTGATTGTTTTTATTTCCCTATCCAAAAGCAGTGCTTTAAACTAGAATGTCAGCTTGTTCTATATTACGTATTTTGCCCCAAACTTTGTTTTTCTGTCCAGTTGCCTTGACTGTTGTCATTGTGAAAATGATATGAATGCAGCCACTTTAAAACAGAACCAGAGCTGCCCTGCCAGAGGGAGTGCCTTGTGAGCCTTGCTCCTCTCAACCCTGGGAAGGTTAAAGCAGGACAAGGCAACCTCTGACAGGGCCTGAAGCTACACTGTCCCAAAGAATGGTCTTCAAGGACAGCCAGAAAGCAGTTAACATGACTACTCTCCTGATGACTACCGGACTACAGATTAACAGAAAATTTTGGGATTAACATCACTAGGTCAACTGCACAAATGTCTTCCTTCTATTGAAATAATTATTCTCCTTCCTTTTTTCATACATACCCATTGCATTTGTTTTCTAATCAAAAGACTCTTTGGGCTTTTGCTTGAATCACTGTCCCAAAGAGTTACTCTTTTTTTTTTTTTTTTGGCTTAGTGATCTCAAAGAAATACTTATTGCCTCTTACTTTGAAAGGCCTTTTTACTTTAGGGGTTAACACCATAGATAGGGTCTGGGAAGGTAAGTGCTCTTATAATTCATCTTATGAGCGAGTACAGAAGAGGAAGAAATGTGCCTTCTCTCCATCTGCTTCTGTAGCAATCTCCATGATCCCATACGGTAACCAGTGTATGCTCCCTCTGATGTGGCTGGTGGCAAAGGCAGCAGTCATGGTTCTTGGAGGCATCCACATTCTGGCAGCAGCACATTGTGGTAAAGAGCAGACAGTGCAATAGAACCTCCTGCAGTGATGAAAATGTTCTCCAACTGTTTGGCCCAGTGTTGGTAGCCACCACTTACCTGTGACTACTGAGCACTTGAAATGTGGCCAGAGCAACTAAGAAGCTGAATTTTTGGTTTTGGTTAACTCAATTATAAAGATTTAAATAGCCACACTTGGCAAATGCCTACAGGGTAGCAGGGCTGCTCAAGAGTTAACACAGGTGAGAATTGCCTGGAGGATCCCGTAGCCAGTAGCTCTGACTCAGAAGGTCTGGGTGTGATGTAAAAATTTGCATTTCTAACTAGCCCCCAGATGACACGCAGCTGCGTGGAACTCACTCTGAGTAGCTGATGGAGAGGCTGAGGTGACTGAACTCAGTGGTCAGCAACTCGGGACAGCTCTGCCTCCTACAGGACATGTGACAATGTCTGGAGACATTCTGGGTTATAAAATGGGGGAGTCTGGGATTGTTATGGACACCTACTGGGCAGAGAGCAGGGATCTGCTAACTATTCCGTGTGTGGGACAGCCCCCCACAACAAGGAGTCACACAGCTTCAAGTGTCCGCGGTGCTTGCTGACTGCTAACTGCTCGTGCCAGTCAGACTCTGGCTGTAGCAGTGGTTATTGTAGCATCATTTCTATTCCGTGTCAGCTGTATCCTTGACAAGCTGTGTCATTATTTCTTTTATGCTACATTCACATTATAATTCATATTATAATACCAATCCATTCCTCAAACCTCAGCCTGCTCCAAACTGGGAAGGTGAATGCTGGCACTGGAGTTTGGCATGTGAGGCACTTTTCCCCCTTGGCTTCCACCAAGGGAGGTGGCAAATGTGCACCAGGCCCCATGGGGGTCCAGTGGAGGAACTCACTAGACAAATGAAAAGCATGCCAGGCAAGAGAGGCAAACATCTTCTGCAATGGTCTCCTATTTCTTCTCCAAGAGGAGCAGTACCCTGGGTATCTAACTTTTCTGTGTGAGTCACAGGCAGGTTAGTCATCAGGAGCTGTGTTGGAGGCATGTGAGAAGTGCACTGGGAAATAGAATAGGGAGTAAGAGCACAGAAATGCCAGGGTTCCTGCTATTCCTCTAAAGAGCAGTTTCTTCAGCATTGCCTGGGTGCACACCACAGTTGCCTGTGTTCTCCTAGGGCTTTGAAGCTGTCGGATAAGAACGTCCAGAAGAGGTGGTGAAGTACCCTACAGTCCCCAGGAGTCAGAAGTCAGAACACGGATGCTGTGCTTGAATGTCACTGTGACTCCCAGACATGAAGCAGGCACAAGAGGCCAGGCATGGTCAGGGTGCTCAAGGGGAGCAAACTGGCGATGTTCCCTGTCTGCTGGGGGCTCTTCTGATTCCAGATCTTAAAGTCACTCAGATATTCTACCTCAACCACTGCCACATTCTTGCCCCAAAGTCTCAGACAGCCAAGTCCCACTCCCAAGTCACCTTCTTCATTTTTAAGCTCCAAACCCCAGGCACCTCTAGAGGCCCCTACTCCTGTTGGGGTCTGTTGACAAAACTGCATCTGATTTCTCTGTTTCCCAGAGCAAGATCCCCTAGGCCCCCTGGTGAACACGGATGTGAAAGTGGACGGAACTAATCTCCAGGTTATATTGCCCTTTTTGTTTTCTGTCGGAAGTGAGAATCTGAAATCATTCAGCAACTATCACTATGGCCTGAACCTGCTTTCCTTTTTTAGAGTCCCCAAGCATTTTATAATGCTCAGAAGGCCTCTCAAAGGCAGCTGCTGACCCGGTCACACTTGTCTGCATGACACAGCAAGGGTTTGACTATTTACCACTTTTGAGCCTTTGATTGGTAATATTCCATCCACTGCCCCCTAGAACTCAGGATGGCCGGGGTGACAGCACATGAGGGCACAGGGATGAAGTGACCAGCTCATAGGAGGAAATGAAGTACTGTTTGAGGAATGCTGAGCTGGAGCCAGCTGGTACTTATCAGGAAAGCTGGGGCCCCGAAGACAACTCAGCCTCACGCTCTCCAATCCTTTCTACAGCATCCCAAACCCTCCCTCTCCTTCACATGCCAGCCGTCTGATCTGGGCCAAGTTGCCTGGTCTAAGACTCCGTTTCTTTTCTAGAGCACAGAGTGTCACCAGGTCCCAAAGTTGAAGGTATGAATTCGGTAACATTCCTGTAACATCACTGTACCTCGTCCACAATGCGCATCCAGGAAACTGAGTCTTAGGATGGTGTCCACAGCCCAGGGGCACAGCTCTGCGGGCTGAGATGCGCAGGCGTGAGGCACGTGGGTGGGGCCGCGCCAAGCCGGCTGCCGGGCTGCTCTGAGCCGGAGCTTGCGTGAAGAAGCTTCAGCTGCACGTGTGTGACTGCACAGAGAATGCTGTATTAGCGCAGAACACTGTTTTTACACTTTGGCTAATGAGTTTTGACCTGTGTGAATTTGGTCTCATCATTACACAGCCCACATTTCTGTTAGTCAATCAGACGGATGCTGTGATCTCAGCCATTTCTCCATTCTCAATTATCAGGGCAGACGCCACGGACAGAGAGAAGTTAACTTATGTTCTCCTCTTATGATTATGTCTTCTGTGGGCAGAGCTGGCTTTCTCTTCCTATTTGTCAGGACCAGCTCCATTGACTTCTTCCCGATGTGTAGCTCCCCCAGGTCAGGGCCATGTCAACAAGAAGGCAGACTCGCCCCTTAAGCAGGCCACAGTATTCCGGGCCCAACAGTACCAGCAAGTGGAGGTGGCTCTTGTGTGGTGGGTAAGCAGGGCCGAAGTGCCCAGACAGGGAAGGCTGAGGCTTGAACGGGCACAGAGCCCAGGTGTAAAAGGGAAAAGGAAAAGGGCTCCAGAGGTGTGGGTGGTGGTTCGGGCACAGGGCGGCGCTCATGGGTGGAAAGCAGGGGTGTTGGAGGAGCTAGATTCTGGGTACCCTTGAGCAGAGGCGACACAGTGTTTCTGTGACAGCGTGTCGCTGATGGGCTGCTGCTTGGACAGGAGCGTCGGGGTCCACTCTAGGGGCAGACACACGCCTCAGGGAAGAACATCTGAGCCACAGACACGGGCCCTCTTGGTTTCGAGCATTAGCGCTGTGAATACCAGCAGGCAGGCAGTGGTGGGCTGCGGAGGAGGGGCCACGGGCCTGAACGCAGCCAGTGCAGCTCTGGCCGGCCTCTAGTATTATAAATTATGTAGCTGTCTTCATCTATTATTCAGCATAATTTATTTTGGACATTTGCATCGACAGTTTATATACAAAATAAACCAGATGCCAAAAGAAGGAGGAGAGAATTAAAATGGACATGCGTGGGCGCATGGAGGGGTGAGGGAGGGAGGGGCAGCATTAGGAATTGGAGGTCCCATCATTTATCAAATGTGGCTGTGCAGTGACAGGGGGAGACAAAAGGGCAGGCTGGGAAGCACTTGGAATTATAAGAGCACCTGAGTAGCCCTCCCCAGGCCTCAGCCTCCTGTATTTTGGGCATTTGGAGTTTGCCCGTGGAATGCCAAATCTTCCATGTCCTTTGAAACTATAAGCAACGTGCAAAGGGCAGCATCCTACCAGGAGGGGAGCAGTCTGTCCAGTGTCAGCTCAGGCAGGAGAAGTGGTGTCTCCCTGGGGGTGTGGGGGACAGAATGCATCTCTGCTTCTGTCCTCATCAAGCACCAGACCAGGCCCTGACTCTGAAAGGAAGTTCTCAACTCTCCAGGACCTGCTGAGCACGTTTCATTTCAGGTGTGGAAATGTCTCCTGGTGTAAGTCTGCTTTGTGCAGAAGGGTCTTTGTAACTAGTCTGGGGGGCTGACTGGGGACCTGATGAGGAGGAGCTGAAATGGATAGGGCTGGGGGTAGGAAAGGAGGGATGCCACGTGCTTTCCATGCCCCAAGCAATGGTAGTATTCGGTAGCCGTGATTAAGCAGGCACCGTGGTTTTGTTCTGTTTTTCTTAGTTGTTCCTTTTTTCTGTTCAAAGCTTCTGATCCTTTTCCCCCATTCATATCTTATAGCAGAAAAAAAAAAAACTGGGTGGGGGGAGGGTGCAGAGGCAAGGAAGCTATGGAGACAGGGGTCATGGGGAAGAAACAGAACCTGGGGAGCACTTAGAGAAAGAAATGGCACTTATTTTTTAGCAGAATCAATGAAAGGTTTTGTTTTGTGTTTCTGAAACCTCCGGGGTATGATCGCAGACAGTTATTAAGTACAAGTTTTTCTATAGCAGAAGAAAAGCTGTTCTCATTGTGTTTTTTTTAATGCATCCCTACCATTTCTTTCTTATGGATCCACGAACTAGCCTAAAACTGAAGCGCTGTGATGTTCGCTCTTGCCATTCCCATTTTGAAAGTTGTCCCTCTGCCACATCTGACCCACCAGCTCCTGTCATTAGCATCCAAGTGTTAAGCCAGAGGAGCTCAGCCTGGGAATGCCACCAACGCAGCCAGTAAGCTGCGATTTAGTTAATGTGCACCACTTGTAGGCCCTGGTTTTGGCCTGAGCACGTTTGGGTTGAGTGTAGGGTGACAGTGAGGGAAACTGGAAAGGAAGGGGAGGGTGAAGAGCTCATTTGCAAGAACTGGCCAGCTGAGATAACATTTAGAATTAAAACGAGAAGGTCCAATGCTTTGTAATCCTCTAGCAGCTGCTAATTTCGGTCAAGATCGAAAAACAGCATTTTACCATTAGTCCCTGAGCCAAGAGTGGCCGGAGGTGGTGTCTCATCTCACTAAGCCACCTTCGAGGGGGCACTCAGCTGTGTCCTAGGGAAGATGAACAAGAGAACAAGAACAAGATGGCTTGTAGGTTCCATCCATGCGCATGGCCCTGGGACACCCCGCAGATGGGCCTAGTTGGAGGCAATGATACCTTGGACCAGCTCACTGTAGCTCTGTGCCTGGAAAGGGCATCTGGGGGGCTTGTTCTACTGTTCTTCAACCTGTCACTGCACAGATCTCAACAAGTTATCTGCATCCCAGAAATGCAGATTATCCCTCAGTCAGAACCCAGCTCCCCTCTCAGTGACTCAGCCTGCCAGAACTCCACCTGCACGGGGCCCAAGGGGTGGATCCCCTGTCCGTTGCCCCAGCTAGGGCACACCTGCACTGGCCACCTTCCTCCCCCAGGCGGATGCTTTCTCCTGGGTGAGAAAGGACAAGCTTTTTATTTTGCTGTAAAATTACAAATAAAACTAAGCTGACTTTGAGCATATTAATGATACCAGATGGTTTCATAAAATGTAAATAGAGCAATGAAAACACAAATGGGGTCCTCCCAGTAATTAACTTTTGATTTACACAGTCCAAAGAGAATTGAATGAAGTATTGTCTTTCTAACATATTAGGAGCTGATCCTTCTTCAGCCATTCCTCCAGGCTCAGCCTTGCTGGCTTTCCCATATCTTGCCCCTGACCCTCCATCCCAAGCTAAGAGGGACTGTGAGTTTCATGTCACTGAAGCATTGAGATAAACGTTTGCCGTCATCTCCCAGGAATGTGTCAACAGGCTGCCTAATTAGGATGGCCATGCAGTACTCGGGGGACATAAGGAGTTCCATAAATGCACATTATTCTTGTTATAATTATGACACAGTAATAATAACTCAGCTTGTTGGGGCATTTTCACAGTAGCAAATATGCCTTCATTTATTTGGCAATCATGCGCTTTGCTCTTCATGGTTGGAAAATACTCTTTGATGCCAAGGTCAGGTTACCATGTAAAGCCAGTAGAGGAGAGACATTCTGATTTCTAGACTCACCCTGAGTTCAGGAAGATTTGCAAAACCACAGTACCAGAAAGCCAGAGATGCATTGACTCTTCTCCACAGGCTCATGGACTCCTTCAAAGGCCCAAACACTGGCTCCTTCAGTTACTGGCTGGGTGTGCCCCAGCTTCCTCAACTTCAGGATGAAGGTACTAATGTTAATTTCCTCAACTGGATTAGTGTATTAAGTGTGTTAACATAAGCAAAGCAGTTAAAACAGTGCCTAGCAACACCGTATGTTCTGTCACTTCTGTAAGTGTAACTGCTGCTACTGTGGAGCTGAAAGAGGGCTCCAGGGATCATCCAGCTTGGCGTCCACATTGTACATAACCAACCAAAACTGAGGCCCACCAAGGACGTGGGCCCATCCACGGCACCTGGGTGTTTCGATGGAGGATTGGTTTTAGGTCTGTAAGTTCATTGTAAGGAAAAGAGCCTAAGTTATGGCAAATTAGAGGAAAATTCTTTGAAGGTGGAGTTTCACATCTTAATTAGGAGTAAGGACAGATGAATGAATAGTGAGATGGAAGCACCATTTCATAATAATAGCAGTGAACACGTAAGCATTTGTAATAGACACTAAATGCCCTTCAAAGAGCTTTTCATGACACAAGTCATTTAATCCACAAACAGCCCGATGGACTATGTGTCATTAGGATTGACCCTTTACACTTGTGGAAACTGCACTGAGAGGTTAATTACTTGTACTAGGTTGCACAGCAAGCAGAAAGGCAACGAAGGTGGGATCTGAAACTTTCTGGGCAGTGGCAGAGCCCTCCATGACCAGGAGAATCCTGAGTAATACAAGGGGGACCCCCCAAAACCCCAGAATTCTCTTATAAAAAATTATGTTCTTACATCTTTAAACTTCAGTCACCTTCAAAGTACTCACCATTTGATGCAATACACCTATCAAGATGTTTTTTGCACTCTTCTAAACAGTTTTGAACTCACTGATTTTGATGCCCTTTAGCATTTCTGCCCTTTTTTTTCGCCTCTTCCACATGGGCAAAATGTTTGCCTTTAAGGATTTTTTTCATCCAGGGAAACAACAAAAAATGTTGCTCAGTGTGAGATCAAGCAAATAGGAAAGTGGGACATGGAGGTCATGCTGTTCTTGGTCAAAAACTGCTAAACACTCAGTGCAGTGTGGGCAGGTGCACTCATAAGTCACCCATTGTGAAATGGGCAAACACGTTGAAAGAGTCTTCAAAAAACTTTCACTGAAGCCAAAGCAGCCTCTCACAACAATGCCAGCTGGTACACTAATACAGATGGGTTCCCAGAACACTCACCTACTAAGGGAAGCCTGTACTACAAGGGGCCTGCCCTCCAGAAGATAGTTCCATTTTTTGGGTCACCCCTGTAGATAGATTAGATGTACCCCAAATTCCCTGCCAACTCTATGACCCCTTCAACAAATATTCCCAAATGTCATCCTACACTCCCTTCAGCCCACCCCCCACACATACACACCTGTCAGGCACTGAGATAGACCCTGAGGGTCTGGCAGTGAACCTAGAAGGCATGGTTCATCCACTCACTGAACTGAGGTCTGTGTCTCTAAAATACTACAATGTGTGTGTGTGAGTGTGTGTGTGTGAGTGTGTGACTGAGTGTGTGCATGTACCCATGGGGCAGTTTGCTCCATTCTAGCCAGAACAAACTCCCTTATTTTTATATACTCAGATGTGATAGTTGAGGTAAAAATAAATAAATAAATAAAGTCAGCTATGACAAACGCTCTTCCCGACCGCCTTCTTGTATCCTTGGGGGAATTTCATTTCGATTTTGTGGCCACCTTCCCTTAGTTAACTAGATACTTCACGGTGGGGCATGATGACCAGCGTGGCCACCGGGACCCCTCCAGTGCACTCCCAGTGCTCCGTGGCCATGGCAGTGATGCATCTGGGTCAATCATGTAGTATCTTACCACCTAAATTCAATGGCAAGCAGCCCTGGAGCCCATTACCCTCCATGGCTACTAAAATCAAGCTAATGGGACCATTTCTTTTTCTCTTATGGGTGGAGTTTGAGAGAGCATAGAAGCCAATAAAGATCTAGATCTGCTGGGGAGGGAAAGAGAGAAAGAGGAAGAGGAGTTGGATAAACAGTCAACCCAGCCCCTAGGAGCCCAAATCTGGCAACTAAACACAGCAGGGCCCATGTCCAATGGGCACCCTAGAGAGTCCCTCGATGAGCACATGTGGACCTTTGTAGCCCAATATATTCTAGTCATGATCCAGTGTCACCTGCATGGATAGTGATTCCAAAATACATTTCACGTCATCAATTCAAGTTAATCACATCTGAGGAAAAGAAAGGTATGTTGGCTGATCTGCCTGGGTAGGCTCAAACCTGTTTCAAGGACCCTGGGGTATGTGAAGAATGCTGGCCTCCCAAGCCCTCCCCCCACCCCAAGAACCTGCACCCCCTCTATGCCATTGGGTCCCCGTGAACTTGGAGGCACCCTGGGTCATATGGATAGGACCCCTGAGACACCCCGCAGTCAGCTGCTCCTGGGATTTTTGGAGACACAGTCCTCATCCTCATGACATCTCAGCACACAAGTCACCTGTCAGCTGTACACCCAAACATCTCAGTTCTCGTGATTTTGTCAGATCATCACTGCTAAGAGGGTGTTTGAATTCATAAATGTGTCTATTTCCAGGAACAGGCACATGGACTGCCACCTCCTGGTTTGAAAAGAGAGCGACTTTTGCTGGGGACGAGAATCCCACACGTCTCAAGAGGGCACCTGGCTTAGTTGAATTGGGGAGGTAATTTTTCCTGAGAGGCTGCTGAAATCTTTAACACCAAAAGTTTAAACATATCAGTGGCTGTGAAGCTTCGCCAGCAAGCTATGAATTGCTCAGGAAATCAGAGGGTTTTAAAGCCAGGGGAGTAAAAAAGGCAGTTCTCCCAGACCCTGACCTGCACCCTCACCCTGGGCTGGGTTCCCTGTGGCTTTGTCTGGAAATGTTGGGGCCCATCAGCATGAAGGACATCAGGAAGACAAAGACACACAGCAGCCCAGAAGCCACCTGCCTCTCCCAGACAGCTTTCTTATCACAAGGAGCAGTGAGTATAACTCTGTCAAGATCCAGGCAAAGAAGAAGGGGCTTGCTCTCTGCACCTAAGACCCTCTGAAGTGCTGGTGGTAGGCCTGCAGCCAGGTGCACAGGGAAGCCGGGTCAGGCTCTGACCCAGAGCGTGACGTGCCCTGTTTCCGTTTCCTGCCCAGAGGACAACGACGGGGCCAGGACCCTGGGGACTTGCCTGGGGAGCTGGGGTTACTCAGCTTCTGAGCTGAGCTCTCGTCTTCATGAGGAGACCTTCGTCCTTGGGATGGGAGATGTTCCATTTGTTAATTAGAGGGGTGGCCCTGAACCAGTGCAGAGGGGAGACTGACTGGTGCTCACTGATGCTGTAAAAACAGCAAGTTAGGCAACTACCCCCGAGGCACTGGCTTCCGGTCCTATAGCCGTGGCATGGCGCTAAATACCATTCATTTGCCCAGCACTGCCCCTTACAGAACACTGTCATACTGACTGCTCAGCCGTCACCCCAGGACACTGGGCGGTGAGCCTGGCAGGAATCGTCACCTGAGGGCGAAGCAGGTTAAACTTGGTGAGGGCCACACAAAATAGGACTAGATCCCAAGTTTCCTGCTGCTTTCCACCAAAGACCTATTCAGTTATTGTGACTACGCCTCATAGGAATAGAATTTCAGACCTGACTTTCAAAATCTTTCAGAGTCCACTCTGCACCTGCCCCGAGATGCAGGCCAGCCCCGAGTTGCACGTCGGTGGCCTGCAGTGCCAGCAAGGTGCTCATAGAGGTCCAGGGCGCAGTGCCTTGTGGGGCCTCCCTTTCCCTGCCTCGGATCACCCCTCCTGCCAGCTCTTGCTGCCAGACAGCGTGGGGCTTCCCACAAGTTTGTGGAGGGAGATTGGATCCTGCAGGGGCCCTAAGCACGAGCCCAGGAGGCTTCGCATGAAAAATGATTGCACCACACACAGAGGATGTTTAAACCTGTCACTTTAAAATATCCCTTCTCCTCTGCCTTAGGCTGGGACCAGGAGAGCAGAGCCAGGAAGAGGAAATCAGTTTAAAGTGACAGCTTTTAATTTCTGAAGCCAAACCTTGGCATTTGTGGCAGACTTTTTATGTTCTGAGGTCTCAATTTAAAACCAAAGTGCCCCAATGGCACCCCATAATTCTCAGTAAGTTTTTGCACATCATCCCCAGATTTCTTTTTATGAGAAAAAAAGTCCAGAAAGCTAGGAAGAAGCTCCCTGTAGGTGCTGAGCTTGGAGCAGGTCAGCACAGAAGCCTGCCCAGGGCATTAAAGGGGCAGCAAAGACACCCCTGGGAAGCGAACAGGGCCTTTCATTACTTTTCTTTTGTTCAAAGTTGTTCTTACCAGGTTGCCTGGGGCAAGGATAGGATGCTCAGCACTCAATTAAAATGTATTTCATTATTAGAAGACAGTTATGAACCTAAAGCCTAGAAGACGTTGAATACAAGTTTTTAGCCCACTTCAAGGCGCTACCTTGTTCTCACTTCCTCCATGAAGCCTTCCCAGACCAGCCGATCTAGAGCACTTAATCCCTTTAATAAGTCCCGAAGCCCTCTCCAGAGTGCAGTTAATGTACGCTGCTGCTTTGTCAGTTTTATTGTGTGAATATACAAGTTTCTCACCTCATAAGCCCTACTATATCATGTGCTCTCACTTGAGTGTCTAAGGCAGTGCCTTGACTATACTAGATATTTCACCCTGCGAAGATTTTTATCCAGAATGGGAAAAAAGGATCAGTTCCTAGGATCACAAGAATAACATCTCCCAATGCAGCCGACATGCAATTCCGTTCACTGTGTTCCTGGGGCCACGCACAGTGCTAAGCACAGTCGGCTGCTTGGAGAGATCTGATGAATGAAGAAGTGAATGAATTTCACCAGAAGTATGGAGACACCCCTTTCCAAATTAAGTGGGAAGGAAAGCACTCTGCTCATCTCGGTGCAGTGGTGGCGTGGAGGCAGGAGGACTCGTGTGGCAGACGTGTGAATGCTCAGGGGCACCCGCCTGCGATCCAGACCGCAGAAAAGGCATTCACACTTCCACTCCGGAGGTGCAGCAGCCAGCAGCTGCCTTCCCTCATTTTGGTCCCTTCCTCTCCCTCTCTCACCCTCCCTGCAGATTCGGAGTGGCGCTCACCTAAGGAACCTCAACAGGCTTTGAACTGTAACTGGGGCAAGAGGCTTTCCCAAGAGGCTTCTCTAGGCACCCACCACACTTAAAGCTGCTTACTTAATGATGATTACCTGTGACAAGCTCTTACCCAGCACTTTGCATTTCTAGAATGATTGTCAATCATACCCCAGTTACTTGATTCCATACTGATAAAGGCATCATGAAGCCCCTGGGGCACACACTGTCAGCGCACCCCAGGGAGGCAGAGCACACCTCAATGAAGGGCGAGTCCGTTCCAGTGAGCTGTCCACTTCCTCAGAGTGGTGTGTCACACCGGGTGGCAGGACACTGCTCATGGCTCTGATGATCCGGCATCATTATTGTTACTCTTTCTCAAATGTTGGCAAACTCAGTTCAGGAAAAGAAGCTGAAAAGCAAGTGTCCTCCCAGGAGCCTGGGCTGCGTATCCACAGTCCGGCACCACTCGTACGGAGGGTGGGCGTGTGGGGCACTGGTCCGCACACTTGCAAACAGAGTTACAGTAAAGGGGCTGCTGCCTCCACGTATCAAATGCCTGCTGGCTGCGCAGGTGAACATCAGGGAAGGCAGCGCAGTGCAAAGCAAGACAAGGCCATGGGCTGTGCTCTCCACCGTTCCAACACATGATGCAGCTGTCCTTCAAATGGAGATGTCCCAGCAGAATCAACCCCACTGAAGAGCATCAAGAGCTGAAACGCTTTGGAATGAGAGTAAATCTCCAAGGAGAAGGGTGCAGCCAGTTGCTCTCCCCTTTTGCCCCTGGAGGAACACAGACTGGAGGTGTGGGAAAGTGAGGAGGTTTGACTCCTGGACCCCGAAACCTAGGATTCAGTGCCCTCATTGACACCAACAAAACCGAACAAATCAAAGCCACCTAGCCTTGCTGACCTGCACTGAGGAGAGTATCAGAGTTGGCAACACGAACACTCCACACTCAGGCCAGAGTGTTTCAAGATGCTGAGGTGGAAATGTGCCGTATCTTCACTTACAAACATTAAATTGTAATTTAGAGAAGGACTCTCCTTCGGGGATCCCCAGTTAAAAACGGCTAGCATCTTTTATTTCTCCTCTGGCACCACTCACAGCACATAGCTCAGTGTTAAGCAAGCAGATACCTACTAGCCATGTGCTGATGAACACAGTCTGCGACAGGATGGAGACTTCAGCTCCCAAATCAGATGTGCAGCCCCCTCCGGCGAGGTGCAAAGGTGGCTACACCGCAGCTTCCTTCAGGAGTAAGACTGCCCACATCACAGGTAGATTAAATGAGATGATACATGGAAAAAATGTAAGGACTATACCATGGATTAATATCGGCTACTGTTATCATTCAAGGAAGAGAAGGAGAAAAGTAGGGAGAAGGAAGTGGAATCAATACATAAAAAGGGACAGAAAAGGCCAGAGGCTCCAGATCTCACGTAGAGACCTTTCAGCACCATCATGGAGAATGAAGCAGAGGAGAGGGAAGAGGGGCAAAGGTGAAGCACTGTTCATGTGGGACCTAGATTTACCCAGAAGTCTCAGCCTTTCGTTACCTTGAACATCACCTTGTGCTTCTACCGCAAAGATGTGGCCCAGGAGGTCCAGAAACTGGACTGCTCCCCAGCAGCTGCTGGTCCCTGATATTCACAAGCAAGGACAGATTTCCAGGGCTTATCAGCCCCATGCTTGGTTTTCAAAGAGAAAAGATAAAACTACTTTTTCAAGGGAAGCATATGGTGTGGCAGAGAAAGCACAGGGTATGGATTGGGCTTTAGTTTTGAATTCCTGCTGTACTGACTGGGTCCCTAGAATGGGTGATATAATCTCTGAGTTTCTGTTTCTTCATCAAAACTATGAAACAGGTTTATTGTGAGGCATAAATGAAATAAAAAATGTGGAAATGACTTGCAAGATGTAAGGCACTATGAAGTCATGTCAATTGTTAGGATTTGGACTGCATGAATATTAGGTTGTGAAAGAAGAGACTCCAGATGCAGTTCCCTATGAAAAATTAGAAAAACTCTGCTCTTCACATTATCCCATGATGAGAGAGAGAGAGAGAGAGAGGGAGGGAGAGAATGTGTATGGAGAGGCTGGGTTTGAGGAGAAATTGTGACATTGCTTTGTAGATTCAAGTATTTATTTATTAGACAGTTCTGGGCATCACAACTTTATAAATGTTTCCAAAAGGGGAGAAAAGTGGGGAAGGAGAATGAGTAGGGGAAGGAGACCCTCACCAAACAGGTCTGCTTGCCACCAAGTGAATAAAATTACCTTCTAATCAAATGCATTATTAAACAGTCCAGTGCTGACAGCTTTACGGGCAAGGTATTTGCAGTTAATTAGGATATACTGCCCCTGGAGTTGGGAGAGCATCAGGGTATCGTAGACTCCTGCTAAATAACACCTCCTTCCACTGTCACAACACCTGGGTGCCTGGGCCATTCCTCAGGTCTCCCCCTGACGTGGTCTTACAGGTAACCATGGGTAATGCCACCTTGGACTGCACAGTAGCTGAGCTTCTTTTACAAAGACCAACAGCAATTCTTGTGGAAATATATCCAGAGAAATTGTGAACCAAAAGAGGTGCTGAAATCCCTTTAGCCTGGGGAGAAGGGCCAGGCAGAGCGGAAGATGAGGCTGCACTTCCCAGCTGCTGGACCATCCTTTGTAGGAAGAACGTGAAGGGCATCAGAACCTGCCGCCGCAAATGTGTGCTTTTGACAGGTTGATTTTTTTTTAGCTGAAGATAGTGAGAAACTGAGGGCACAGGAAGAGTTCTCTGCCCTCCCGCTTTCTGTCTAAGAGAGGAGATGAAATTTTCCTGATAAAGTTTCCCTCCCCGTACCAGGAAGAGAAGAACATCCTTATCACTGACTGGGAGTTGGCACTGACGTGGACCCATGCGAACAGATGTACCCAGATAACCATCATCTCCCAGCAGTTTCCCCCATGTACTTCCTAAGCAGCTCCCCATCATTTACTCTCAGTCCCGAGCCGTCCCTGTTCACGTCATCCCCACAGTTTATCACTCTTTGTTCAAACAGAGCGTAAGCCCCCAAGTCAAACCATGTCTCTGGGGGCTTCACTTCTTTCTGTGAAGTCCCCCATGTCACCTACAAATGTTAGCATTAAATAAAATGTGCATGTTTGTCTCTTGTTAATCTGTCTCTTGTCAGCTTAATTTCTAGGACCCCGTTACAGAACTTAAGAGGGTGGAAGTAATGCCTTTCCTCCCCTGCAGGTAAGGACTGGACACCGGGGCATGCCACCACCTGGACCACTGGTATGCTCACCTCCGACAAGTCCCAGGGCAGCCCAGCAGCTGGCCTCTCCTGCTCTCCAGTTCCAACGGAGTACTGGGTAATTTAAATGACTACAGAGCTGAACTGCCCTCAGCACTCACCTGCAGAGGGGTGAGGTCCCCAGGTAGACAGTCCCTGGCTACAAGAATACAAGGAAAATACTGTCAGGAGGGACAATATTAGAATTGGCGGCATTTTTGCCCAACTCTTCTTTGAAAGAGTTCAGTTTTTTAGTTACCTCAAAGATATGCAATACTTCATTTTTTAGTTTTTTTGACTAACAAAAGTTTCTGGAAATTGCTTAAGAAGCCCTTTGGAGAATTATTTATCAGACTCTTCTATGTTTAGGCAGAGCCACCCCAGCCAGTGAAGACTTGCTGTCCTTTAGTCTAACCACCATTTTAACACAATGATTCACAGAACAAAATGCAGAGGGTAAAGCAGGACATCTGATGTGAAGCCCAGAAAGCTGAGGGACCCTCCCAAGGTCGTACACACACAACTTAGTGGGAGGGCCAGGAACAGGACGAGGTCTCCTGGCTGTCCAGCCGAGCGCTTGTCTGCTGTGCTCTGTGGAGATTAAACAGCTCCTCTTATTTTCACTTCGGGGTACAGTCAGAGCCTCTGACTGTCTCCCATCTCGTAAGCCATTCTGCATGTTTGAAAATAGTAATTAAATCACCTCCGCCTCCCTGCTCCAACTTCATGCTAGTTCTTTAGCCTTTCTTTGAAAGCTTTATTCTCCAAACTCCTTGGAATCTCCCCAAGCTGTTCTTAAATATCTGATCTGAGGAGGAAATCAACAAAATTTAAAGACTAGAGAGAAGCACTCCGTTATTTGCTAGAAATGCTTAGGAGCAATGATCAAAGCTCCGGACCATCCCTGCTGGCCGAGCCCACTTCCACAACACAGATGGTCTGCGGCCATTTCAGGGATGTGCACGGGGAGGTGCACTCTTACACCCTAACGCAACAGCTGCATTAACTGCCGCTGTAGACGTGTGTAGAGGTTGCTGGGTAATTGAATGACCGACAGCAGTTATCAGGAGCTGTGTACCAAGATAAGAGTAATCAAATTTCATGCTTCAGGGGCTCCGAAGCTTTAGCGGCCACCTCAGGGGTCACAGAGAATTCCTTTCCCCACCCAACCACGCTATCTTTCCCTACCAATAGTTCTGCACAATTGGTCAGCTGCATTTTGGGCTTTTGTGGTTTTATCTGAAGAGTCCCCCTAAGGAGATTCCTGGAGGCAAGGAACGTTCAGGAAGAGACCCACCTGGGCCAGTGGGCCTCATGAAACTTAATTCCTATTTGTTCACTCCCTCTTCTTAAGAGGCAGTTGATTTTCTTCAGACGTTAAATGGGGGGAGG
Organism: Macrotus californicus; assembly: GCA_007922815.1. NCBI lineage: Eukaryota > Metazoa > Chordata > Mammalia > Chiroptera > Phyllostomidae > Macrotus > Macrotus californicus. Next base: position 41,884 of record VMDR010003217.1, read on the forward strand.
AAAAATGAGAACAAATGCAGGGAAACAAAATGCAAGAAAAAAAGGAGGAAAGGGGGAAGGAAAAAGCAACTAGGAAGGAATCAAACATATTTAACTCGCACAGAACAAGAAATGCTTGTGTCAGCACCAGCACCCAGGCTGCTTTACAAGATGTGGCAAACATCAGAACACATTGCACGCAGCTGCCTGCAAGTGCTGGGAGAGATAATGTTGTAATGGACCTGAACCTGCTCCATGGCCCCCTGCAGTCGCACTCCTTGCGGTCCTAAGCAACAGCGATGCTCGAGGAATCCAGGAAGAACTTCCTCCTGCACTGATGACTGGGTTTTCTGGCCATGGTCATTTTTGGTGTGCTGATTCAGAGAGCTTCTGCAAATGGCTGGCGAGTCAGGAGTAAGATCTAAAATCGGTTACCATCTCTCCTCATTTGTGAAGAGGGAGGTACTGGACAAAACTTTCACTAAGGCACCTTCTGTGTTAGAAGATATATGATTATAAGCAAGAAGTCCACTTTTCATGTTGAGAAGCTTTAAGAAATATTCCATATAGTATGTCTGAAGGAAAGCTTCTTGCCAAAAAATGTATCTCCAGAACTGATACATTTAAACATAGAACAGCTTATATTTCCATTGTTGCTTCTTGTTTTAAAATAATTTAAAGTGAAGGAATTGTTCGTATCAATAACATTTGGAAACCAGCTTCAGGATAACAGAGTGCCCAGCACCCAGGACATGTACACCCTGGGGGTGGGTTTGGTGCACAGGCCCCTGGTAGTTAGCATAGGTAGTTAGCTAGGTATCAATAAAATAAGAAAGCAAAGAGAATCAGACATTAAGCCTGATAAACTAGGGAGCTGAAACAGATATTAAAATCAAACACTACACCTAATTTACTAGGAAACCATAGCATTCATAGGCTCCCCAGGGTACTGTTGCATCCTCTGTACTTGGGACTTAATTCCTGAAGTGGACAGGAAAAATCTCCCCAGGCAACAGTCAGCCTGGTACCCAGATTTTCAAGGGGAGAAGGGAGGAACTTCCTTTGCTTGGGTGCATTCGCAGCAGGAACCAAGATGGTGCAGGGAGAGGCTCTTCTACTATGAGGCATGGGCAGTAGGAGCCAAAACAGTGAACACAAAGGCCTATCAGTCTAACGTGGGGTAAAGATCAAATTGGATAAGGGACTCAGAACCCGGGAGATTTAGGAAATGGATTGGTTGGGGGAGGGCCCAGCACAAGCCTGGGAAGGATTGGGAAAGAGACTGGTTAGTTTGAAAGAGCACCTGGTCCTTCTCAAGCTCAAGGTAATATAATCAAAGCTTAACAAAGGCCTCTCTCAGTAGCACACGTTCATTTGCCCATTCATTCACATATTCTCTCTTTGAAGTAGCCACACAGGCCAGCAACCATGTGGCCTGGCAGTTGCTCCAACCCTAAGTACAGGTCCAAGCATTGGCCTGAGCCTGGCTACATAGTGCCAGCCAGAGTGTAGCCAAGAACAGAGACTATTCTAGCTGGATTGGGACAGGGACTGGACTGGACTGAACTTACGGCACAGAATTGCTGGACCCTGCCCCCTCTTCTGGGTTTGATGAAGACAAGGCTGGACTTCTTCCACAGCGGGATGGATGGAGATGAGGCACAGGAACCAGGGGACAGTCTTTTATTCTACTCCAATACACCTTACCACTACACCTTATCCTCTTATGCGTGGGTCTGAAATGCTTTCCTCGTGACAAGTGGAAGAGTCCTACTTCACCAGAAACATTGGAAGCTATCTCCCTATCAATGCTCCGTCTTCTGTGACTTGGCAAAGATTTTGTAAGCATTTGTTGAGCAGCTTGTTTGTTTCAGCTGCCCTGCCATGAATGACTAAGTGCAATGAGGTGTTCCAAGTGCCAAGATTGAAGTTAACACAGGATCTGTGTGTTGAGGTCATAGTCCAGAATTCTAGGTAGAGGGAATGGGGTGAACAAAGCATGGAGGTGCCAGCCATCCTGACATGTTTGGGGGATTGTGTCATTGGAGGTAGGCTAAAGGTGGGCAAAATTCATGGAGGGTCTAGTGTTTGAATTTAAAGAATAGACAACATAAAGGATTCAAAGGGGCCAAGCCACTTGCAGAAATAACCATCATATTCCAGATAACCCTCATCTTTCCTCTCTTCAAATCATGTGAGCCTAACAAAGCTTCCTTGCCTGGGCCATATAGAACTGTGTGCACATATCTGTGTGGAGAACACAGATCATACATGGGTTGAAGCTGAGGGAGTGCCTTTATGAACCCCCCTGCCAAAACCCAACCAAACACAGTCAGCACTAGGATGTGTCCGATGCTAGTGGAGCGTGGGGACAGAGGATGAGTCCGATGCTAGTGGAGAGTGGGGACAGAGGATGAGTCCGATGCTAGTGGAGAGTGGGGACAGAGGATGAGTCCGATGCTAGTGGAGAGTGGGGACAGAGGATGAGTCCGATGCTAGTAGAGCGTGGGGACAGAGAATGAGTCCGATGCTAGTAGAGCGTGGGGACAGAGTTGGAGCCCTTCAATAGGAGCTCACCCTGTTTATACGACAATAACTACTCCCTGTTGCTTTATTGCCACATGCTAGGCACTGCACGAAGTGCTTCATAAAAATAATCTCACTTAATCCTCATAAAAACTGTGACGATGGACCTAGTAGCATCCCCATGTTCTAGCTGAGGAAACTGCAGCACAAATAGATCAAATAACAGGTCCAGTGTCACACTGCTAGTAAGTTTCCGAATCAGGACTCAACTTTAGGTCTGCAGACTATGGACCCCACTTGAGCACAGTCCCATTCTGCCATGTGACCGATGGCCCTGGAAGATACCACTGGACATTCTGGGCTTTCCTTCTCAAAACCAGTCTAGATCTGTGCTGTCTTGCACAGCAGTCATTGCCCACCCACAGCAATGGAGCACAGGGACTGTGGCACAGGGAGACACGCTCTCAATGTAAAATACATGGTAATTCCAAAGACTTATTTAGTACAACAGTAAAAAAGCTGAGTCAACTTATATTGATTACTCATTGAAAGTATAATATCTAGAATATATTGGGTTAATTATTTAACCTAATTTTACCTATTTACTTTCTTAAAAATATGGCTCTGAAAAAGTTGGAATTACATGTGTGGCTTCCATTATACTTCTATTGGACAGCCCTGGTCTAGCAGGTACTCTGATTTCCTATCCATCCATCAGGATGGTGTGGGCTTGTGGATTCCTTCCATGGGCGGTCAGAGCAGCCCTGGTTCAGGAGAATGAAGCGGGCTGCTGAGAGGAAGCTTGTCCCCAGCCTCCACAACAATGTTTCTTCCATTTAAGTGGAAACTAATCAGGGGCTACCCCTCCCAGTCCAGCAGGGGAAAAATACAGGACTCTGTGTTCATTAGTTAATATCTGCAAAGTGCTTTGAAGATGAAATGTGTTACATAAATGCTAGTAAGAGCAGGCTGTCCTTCTGTGGGCCTTTCATCCGGAGCTATCAAAGTTTCCATCACAGGCAGGCATTATTGTTCTATTACTTTCACATTAATTGTGCCTCATTGGGGTGCCCAACCATTATTTTTCTTGCTACCACGCTGAGGAGTGAGAGCGTGGCAGGTGGCCTGTGGTCAGAGAACTCCACTCTTTGTGCTCAGCCCAAGTTTCAGGTAAAATGAACTCAGAGGCTGGACTCACATACATCCATGGAAGGGCCATCCTACCAGAGCACCTCTGAAAATCCCACTAAACGATACCTTCCTTGGGGCTCCCTGCTTTCCCTGCGGGGTTTTCTTAGAGCTGAGTGCATACTGATCACACAGTGAATCCTAACTAGTTGACCAAGCTGTCTGATGTCAGAGAAGGTGTCTGTCATTAATTGTCAGCCTTGGTGGTGGACAAGACAGACTGAGAGAGGAATGGTCACAGAGCTTAAATGCTGTGCTCAGTCAGACCAGACCAGCCCTCGCTTGTTCCCCTACCACTCAGTCTCTGCATTCTGCAGCACGAAGTGTCAGCTGTCGCAGTGCTTAATCAAGCGGAGGAAGAAAGCCCGCAGAACAGAAAGGGGCATGCTAGGCGCTGTGCTTTCAGCAGCCTGGCCTCAGCCCCAGCCTCAGGTGCAAAGTGCTTGGGGCCTTGGGGAATGCCACAGCCAAGGCCCACTCAGGAAGCCCTCTTTAGCAGATGCCCCACCTCCTGCCTGCCAAGTGTGAAAGACCAAGAAGTAGGGTTGCCCACCAGGTGCAAAGCCACAGTGTGACATCCCCTCTGAGGAGAAATTCCTTTATGCTAATTAAATCCACCAGGAAGGCAGACAGTGTGAGATGACACAGCTGGATTCCCCACTGCTCAGGAAGAGCAGCTGGAGATGCCTAATCTCTCTCCGAGCGAGGAAGGGAGAGGAGGAGAGCGAGCTCAGGAACACAAAAGAGCAGGGAGTGACAAGTACCCACCACCAGGCGGGGGCCGGGTGTGTGTGTGTGCACGCTTTTACAAAAAGGAATCAAATGTGTTATTCCAGACTGGGTAAGTTCAACATTACTAATTAAGAAATTACTTAATTACGGAGAAGAAAATAAAATGAAGGTATTTTGCCCTTGAGGGGGAAAATATCTTTGATTTGCTAAATCAAGGAAATGATTAGATTCAAACATCAAATAATTGCAAATGGCCCCAACAAAAGCCCACTGCTAGGCCCCCTGAGGACCTGCCTTTTCCTCCAAAACCTCTGTCTTCCGTGCTTCCTCCCTGTGAATGCGTTTTTTCCGAGGGGACTTTGACTTAGGGAGGCTCGTAGCCCAGACTTTCACACACCTCTGTCTCTGGCTAAGGACGTCTACCCGTAATGTTTTATTCATCATCCCTCAACTATTTTTAATTCCTGCCCACCAAGGATCAATCAATTGCTTTCTTCTTCTCACCCACGATTCTTCAGCTAGCAGGTTACAAATCTTTATCCTCTGGCTGGCTAAGGCAGGCACTAGTGTTATGGTCTTTCTACTCCCCACCTGACCTTAATTCTGCAGCTTAGAAGTACCCCCAGCACAGACCAAAACAGCCAGCAGCCAGCCCAGCATGACTGGAACTGGGAATATAAAACTTCAGCATTTTAACATTCTTTTTTAAAAAAATGAGGTAAGGAAAGCTCATTTGCATGTCTTTATTTAAACACTAATGTTGCTCTAAGCTTCACCTTTATCCTGAGCGTTCCTCTTTCTGGAGCTAAACTCCACCGTTCAGGCCTGTGTTGTCAATTCCTCCATCATATATTCACAGATCGCCTCGAAAGTTAACACCCCCAACATCACGCTTCCCGCCGTGTCTTTCTCCTCACCCGACACACCATTAGGCTTTAATGACAAAGAATTTGAAGGTGCCCCTAATCTTCCATTTGTCCAGGTTGAAAACTAAAGACTGTTCTTACTTATCTGTTTACCATCCTTCCATATCAAATCAGTCTCTAACCTCTTGTAAAGTATAATATTCTATATTTAAAATGTTCAAACATTGTCCCTACATTCATCTTATTTGGACTCAAAGGAAACTGATGAAGCAGGCAGGGAAAATGCACTCCCTTCTTTTATGTTCAATAGATGGAGCAACAGCAGCTCATGCTTAGGTATACATTTGACATCTTTTACTCCAGGAAGCCTTGATATTATTTACCAAGGAAGCCTTCTCTGAACCCCAAAGACTAGTTGTGTGCCTCCTTTAACTTCTGTGTTATTCACTAATTTCTCCATCATTAACGCTAGGCTGTTGGATACATGAAATTACAAACTACCACCAGTTTCACATCACTCTATAGCGTGCCTGGAAGATAGAAAGCATGCACTCAATCATTCTTCAATGAATGAGCGCATGCCTACAAATAAATAAATGGAATCGTATTTGTAAGGTCACACAACTAGTAAGTAGTAGAACCAGAGACAAGAGCTAAGCTCTTCTTTCTACTGGGTTCCTAACTAGTCTCCTTCACAGATGCTTCCAATGTGCTGTCAAATGAATCATTTTCGAGCATGTTTTATCATCATGTAGCATATCATAAAAAAAAAATAAAGTTTTACCTTGTTCCAAATTACACAATGGATAAAGTCTAAAGTCTTTAACATGTCAAACTAGCCCTCACTCTCTTTTTAATCATGTTAGGGAATCTTTGAGTGGAAAGAAGTCACAGGTAATGCAGTACACTTCCTTCGCAATGTAGGAATCTCTTCCAGGGCACCTTTCCCAAAATTAAAAGAGGAGAGTTGGGTGCTGCCCATTGGCCTTTAGGCACACACCTTAATTTCCTGTGGGACCAACATGGTCATCCTCTGAGCTGTGGAACTCCTTACTGCCACCAGTTCGGGTGGTTCCATGCACACACTCCTCAATCTGTCCCCTCTTCCTCTGATCCTGCCTCGCCTGCAGTGTCTGTCTTAAGGCCGAACTTCAGAGGGGTGTTTTCCCGGCACCTCAGGGAACATGACCCACTGGCACCTTTCCCTGCAGCCTTGTTGGCACTATTTGTCACCACTTTCACACTCAGAGTCATATATTTTTAACTAGCTCTCATAAATGTTTGAGACTTCTCTGGCAGCTAACTAGTAAAAAAAAATTGTATCCTATCTTCTTCTCTCACATCCAGAAAACAAATCACCAAACATGTATGAAGCACCCATGCGAAAACCCCGTGGGCTGGGCAGCTTCAGGCACGTTTTGCAAATATGTCCTTTTGCCAGGGTTTGGGGAATGACATCATTGCCGTGCAGGAAAACTGGGCTTCTGACAGACAAAATGATACTCTGAAGATCAAAGAATAAATTAAATGGCACAGCTGTGATTGTAAACCAGGTATCTACATGAGTTTGCTGGGCTGCCATAACAAAATACAACCAGATGGTGGATTAAACAACAGAGATTTAGTTTCTCACAGGTCTGGGGGCTGGAAGTCCAAGATCAGGGTGTCGGCAGGTTTGGTTTCCCCCGAGGTCTCTGCTCTGAGCTCACAGATGGCTGCCTTCTCAGGTCCTCACCTGGTGTCTCCTCTCTGTACATCCCTGGTGTTTCTCCTCCTCTTACAAGAACATCAGTCAGACTGGATAAGGGCCCACCCTGAGGATCTCAGTTTACCTTACTTACCCCTTTAAAGGCTCTATATCCAAATAAGCCACATTCTGAATAAGCCACCCCTAGCAGGGGGCTGGGGCTGCAACATTTGATTTTTGGGGGGAACACAATTTAGCCTATAACCGACAGTCTGGTCTGACCTTGCATAGAGGCACCCAAGCCAGCAAAACAAAATATTGGAACAAATAGATGAGGGTGGGACAGCACCCAAGTAATTGGTCAGGGACAGGATAGTTCCAGGAACTAGAGAGCTGTGGGACAGAAACAGCCAATAAGAGAAGGAAGAAATTAGAGCAGTCCCAAAGTAAACCATGACAAGACTACTTCCCCATGGTGGGTATTTTTTCTTCACAACCCTGCACAGAACCACTCGGGTGGGAACTGTCCTCAGCTCAACTGCTTCCCCTCTCTGGCTTCTGAGAGACCCCTCTTTCAATAAACCCCTGGCTTTGCTATTAACTTGCCATCTTCCTGTGGTTTCTCAGCAGCCCCAATCTCACAATAACAGCAGTCTTACTGCAATTTGTGCATAACTGTTCTGTATACATAAGAAATACCAGCTGAGTGCCCTGACCTGTGAACCAAAGGGTCGCTGGTTTGATTCCCAGTCAGGGCATGTGCCTGGGTTGTGGGCCAGGTCCCCCGTAGGGGGTGCATGAGAGGCAACCACACAGTGATGTTTCTCTCCCTCTAATTCTCCTTCCCTGCCTCTCTAAAATAAATAAATAAAATCTTTAAAAAATTCAGCTGAGTGTGGTTGAGAGGCTGACCTATTAATTTTGGAGAGGGAATGTTACATGTTTTTGTGATTGCTTTAATTATTTTTATTTGTTTGTTTAATGTTCTTACCCAAGTTTAAAGTGACAGCAAACATTTGAACTCTTGCCAAGTTCCAGACTCAAAAGAAATAAGAATACATTAAAATAAAGCAAAAAAAAGTCAAATCTGTCAATACAAAATAAATTTCACAAAAGCCTTTGCCTTTTTTCTTTGTCTCTTTCTTTCCCTGGACTTTTGGGTAAGGGAATGGGAGGTTCATCATGTGTTTGCTGCAGGCAATTGCTTGGAGAAGGGGCATTTGTGTGAATCTTCGGAACCTAATGAGGTAGGAGAGTACACAGTTCAGAGCGAATGTGTGTTCTTGAGAGTAACTGCTTCCTAGCACTAGTTACAAGGTGGAGAGAGCATCTAGTACAGTTCCAAAACCCAGAGGGTGCTCACTAATGTGCTACATGGGCCAACCTGAGTAGGGCTTTTGCTGTGGGGATGGTGAGAGCCTTTCTTGGAAATGTGTAGGCTGGGCTTCCCAGAGAGCCACACTAAACAGAGCCAGGCTGATTTGCCACCTTCACCTGCAGTTATTTTTGTTGCAATAACTAAATAACCAGCCACCAAATAACTTGATCCAGGGAGAGAGGGGAGAACCATTTAGCCTTCCAGGTACAATGGAGCGAGGTGCAGTGGCTTATTGCAAACACGTTCCCAGCAAGGTGGGAAGGGCCTGTGGAGGGCCCAGACACCTGCTTAGGGAAAGGGAGACCAGCAGGTGATGTGGAGAGGCAGGGCCAGCACTCTGAGTAGACAGAGAAGCCAGAAGTGCCCACAGGCTTCTGAGGCCCCTGTCAGTCTCTCCTTTGCTCTCTTTAGGGCATTAAAAGTCCTTGCAGGAGACCTGGGAGTGGCAACACACACGTCATGTGCTTTAGCTTGGATTTTCTCAGGAGCGGACACCGAGGTGAGGGTACAGGGCATGTCATTCGTTGAGAAGGTGAGAAAAACACCTGTCAGAGAGCAGAGCCTTGAGACAAGGACAGGAATGCGACCCCTGCAGGCCCGTGGGAGTTCCTTGCACTTGGGGAACTCATTGAGCCACTGCAGACAGGACAGGACTCCAACGGTGTGTGCACAGCAACTGCTGTAGTGGGGGCCTGCTCTGGGAGGCCATGTGCCCCTCTGACCTGACCCTGGGGACAGAGTGGGCGCCAGGGGTAAGAGGGTAGCCTCCACCTTTAAGCAGAGACACCCAGGTGCTTGCAATCAGGATTGGGAGGGTGTGGGAGGGGCATGCTCAGCATCTGGCAGTTCCTTACAGCCTGGAGGCTACTGAAAGGCTTGGGAATCAGACCTCAGGGCTTGAAACTCCAGCGTTACCATTTAGGAGAGGAAATTAGCCAAGTGACTTAATCTTTTCTATCTCAATTTCTTCATTTGAAAAGATAGAAATAACAATGCATGGCCATGCTTGAAAGGGCTGAGGTAATGCCCAAAATAACTGAATGAGATCATCCACGGGATGCTCTGAGTATTTGCCAAATGCTCAATAAACGTTTGTAATTAGTATTGTTAGCCACTAACATTCAAGGCCAATAAGTTAACGTAATAAGGCAGTACAAAGTGTGTTTCTGAATGTGCGGGGCTAGAACAGATAAGTTTCAAGGCAAATCTAGTCTGCGAGGGTCTGAAAGCTGCCCTGAGACCATGCAGCCTGTTGGGCAATGAGCCAGCAGGGCCCTGGGGCCTGGGGGCTCCGTGTTTGCAGAAATTCATGAGGATTTGGGGAACTTCCTTCAAATGCCTCTCTTCTTCACAATTTTACTTGGTTGGTCCCAACGTGCGTCTACTATTGCATAAAAGGGTGACTACTGAAAAGCTGGAGTCGAATCTTCAGGACACGCCCTCCTCTAGTTCTCCCAGTATGTGGCTAGATAAAACGAAGTGTAGCTTCCATCATAGCCAGGTCTCGATTGTGCACTACGGGGAAAGATCAGAGGTGGAGATGTGCAAACATTTGGATAATTCAGAATTCCTTACAGTTAGTCTTCAGGGACTTTTAGGCACAGCAGGTTGCCTCAGGCCATTATTAAAATGGGCCTGTATTTTCTAAGCACACACCCACTGGCAGTTGGAGAAGGCAGGGCAAAGCCAGAAGCCATCTGGGAGTTCAGTTCTGCCACTGATGCAGAAGAAAACCACATGAGCATCTAATGAAGCATGTAGGACCCAGGAAAGACGAGTCCTGGAGACCTTTCTGAGGCTACTGTGGTGGGCTGTCCAGCATAGCCTTCCCACAACTCAACAGCAGTAGGCTATGCATTCATTCTTTTACCCCAAACAACTGCAATTTTTTTTAAAAAAAATGTTCCCCCAAATTAAGAGGCTTGATGAGAAAATGGCCCAGTTACTTCATACTGGAAATAGTAGTATGAAAAATTCAAAATCCATTTACTGTACATTTATTAGGTTCCTGTAACATGATGAACATCATGTGTATTAGGCATTAGGGATATGTAATCTCAGTCTTTAAATTGTTCACAGTCCGGCCAAAGGGCAGAGAAGCAAATATAGTTAGAGAATGTGCAAAGGAGGGGACTTCATACAGGGTAGTTTAGAAAAGCCTTTCCTGCACTGGTGATGTACGAACCAAATTATGAAGCAAGAGACTTTTTTTAGGAGGAAAGGTGGGTGGGGGCAATAGTGGGCATATTTTAGGCTAAAAAAAGAGTCAGTGCAAAGAAGGGAAGCATGAGAATACCAGAGGGCCTGTGGCCGGTTGTCCAGGGCAAGGTGCAGGCGGAGGGCAAGGACAGGCTGGGGCTGATGTACGCTGGACTCTAATGCCATTGAGTGTTTTCTACGTCTTGCAGAAAGTACTTAGAAACCTTTCAACGTGCTTTTCTTTTCAAGGTTTCAAAGCAAGAAATTATATAATTATAATTTTGTTACAGAAAAAAACATTTGATGGCATTATAGGAAATAAATTGGAGACAGGGAGAACAATCGAAGACTATTTTTCAAGCAAGAAATTATAATGATGGCACCACTGGGGACGGCCAGGAGAGGACAAATGAAAGACCTGTCAGCGGGAAGAAGCGCCGGGGCATAGCAGCAGCGGCAGCGAGGCCGAGGACGGGAAGAGGCAGTAACTGAAAGTGACAGAGAGGCCGCCGGGGCGCTGGCCCTGCGCAGCATGCCAACGGCCACGATCTGGACTCTAAGATAGGGCCAGCGTGAAAACAGAGAGAGAGAAGGACATCAGCTTCGGTAGAGATGAATTTACGACGTCTACGGAAACTCAAACGAAAACGTGTAAAGCTGATTAAATACGCCCGAAGCTTAGGAGAGCGTCAGCACCTGAAACTACCGCGGTAGAACAGATTATATAAGCATACTATTAAGAATGCGATAAGTGAGGCTATAGGATGCCTTGAAAAACAACAATGTATAAAGGGTGAGCTGGGAAGAAAATTGAAAAGGAGACCCCAGAAAAGTAAGAGAAACATGAGGAGAAGTATGAGGAGAAGGAATGGCATTACTTTCCCCACAAAAGCATTAATTCATCCAGTGAAAGGCACACTGTTGTTCTCATATGTGCTCTAAGCTCAGGGTTAAAATGATTCGTAAAAAGACATGATTTCTTCCTCTATTGAATATACAGTACACTGGGGGAGATGAATACTTATAAAATAACTGCATACATTTATTTATTTGTTTTTTTGCAAAGTGTGTTACAGAGACTTTGGCATTTTGAAGCAAGAAGAGAAGAACATTCCAGAGGGAGTCAGGTCAGATAAGTGCTGGATTGGGCATTGGAAGACCGTTCTAATTTTAGTGAAAGGAATATGAGTTGACAAGGACATAAAGAAGTTAAATTGCTGTGGCTGGAGGAGTGCCTGAGAAATATGAGTGTAGATTACTATTTTATTCACTTGAGGGAACAGATTTTTGCAAAGATGGGAGAGACTGGAGCCTATTCCTTTTTTCTTTTTAAGAAAATAACCAAAGATATGATTTTGAAAATAAACAGCATATCGGGGTAATTAATGGAGGGAAGTTCACATGAAACAGCAGAGTGAGGGGCATCTCTTTGGCTGAGGCAGAAAGGAAGGAAGCAAGGTGGCTGAGAATGCAGATACACTTGTAAGTGAGAGGTAGTTACAAAATTTGATAGAATTTATACCTGACTATTTCATCTCTGAACTTGGGACAAGGACATCTGTTGAGATGAAAAAAGATATGTAGACACCTTGAAGGGAATGATAAGAAGTCAAAATAGTCCAAGTAGAGTAATACCAAGACATACTACATGACTTTAGCATAAAGTCATAACTTCAGAAAAATATTAGTCTAAATGGTTCAATAATTTGCCTGCAGCAGTGCTCAGAATCCTAGATATAAATAAGATATGCTGATGTGGGAGTTAGTGGTGAGGTTTTTCAAGACATTTGTGGCAAAATGACAAGAGTTCAGGAAAAGCCAAGAGGAAACTCACAGAGAGAGTAACCAGAGTACCAGAAATTTAAATAGGATAGAATATCAGGGGCCATAGAAAGCAGTATCAGAAAGTGGAGCCCAAGGTTACAGAAGTTTCAAGTAATTTCCAGTTCCAGGATGTGGCCAGGAGAATAGACTACTGAGGCTGCGTGAAGATAAAGATGTTTGGCATTCAGAAGAAATTATTAAAGGGTTATTTGTGTCATTCACATGGATGTGAACATGTCTTTCTTTTTCAATTACCATTTATGTTCAGTATTATTTTCTATTAGTTTCAGGCACAGTGGTTAGAAAATCACACACTTTACAAAGTATCCCTCCTGATATTTCCAGTACTCAGCTGGCACCATGCATAGTTATTACAGCATTATTGACTATATTTCCTCTGCTGTACTTCACATCCCTGTGACTATTTTGTAACTACCAATCTGTACTCCTTAATTCCTTCACCTTTTTTACCCAGTTTATGGATCTTAGAAAATGATGGGATCTCATCAACTAATGCTATAGAAATGTTTGGTCATATAAATGAACTATTTCTTCTCGTTCCTTTTGTGGAACCACGTGGAGGCTGTGCAGTCAAAACCATGACAGGAATGGCACCAGCCACCCTCACCCAGCCCTTGAACAGACAGGGTTTTCTGACGCACACCCTGCTCTAGAAGAGATATTTTACAACATGGTTAGGCAACCCACACAAAGGCAGTAATGGGAAAGCTGACAAAGTCATCACCCATTTCTGATCTTTTTAACAGTTGATATATTTTAAACTTCACCTACCGCAGCTGTCAGTTCCATCTAGACTCCCTCTGAAGATCTGATTGGCTCCAGACAGCCCCACGATACTTCTATCATCATCAAGCAGTTCTGTAGCACTTTAGAATGTCAAAGCACTCTATGACTGTGCTTATTAATTTTCCACATAACAATGGCGGGAAGCAGTCCAACAGTCTGAGCAGTACTTGTCAGAAGTGTGATGAAAAAAAAAAGGTCTATGGAAGAAGCTAGGTCAGGGCTTATCCAAGAAGAAGCAACTTGATTCAGGCTACCAACCTGAACTTGGGAGATGCATTAAACCACCTCCAGGGACCCAAGTTCCCTGTTGAGGGGTAATGAGAGAATCAACCAAGCCATCAGCCTAAATAACACCCTCATATTGCACAACCCTTTTCTGTCTATAAAAGGCTCAAAAACACAATAAACACATCCATGAAACCCCAAGCTGCTCTTTGGTTATATAGGTGTGTTTCTCTTTTAGAAAATTCTTTTTACATTTACAATTTGTGTCCTCTTCTGTATTTATGTTATAATTCATAAAAAATGACGTTTACAAGAGGGTGATGCTTTCAATGTTTTGGACAATCACCTATAATTCTGTATCATCCAAAGCATCATTCTAGGGTTTGGGTGAAATAAACAAAGCTTTATACTCAATGGACAAAGGAAAGATTAAAGGAAAGGAGAAAAGGAAGAAAGAAAAGACAAAAAGAAGAAATAAAAAACAACAAAATCAAACAAAAAGTCTTTTAGAAAACACAATTTTTAACATAGTTTATTGTAGCAGTGAAGAGAGTTAAGAAAAAATGATCATCCTAACCCTAGTTCCGTTGGACTGGAAAAAAGTACAGTGTTTACTAAAGAAAAAAATCAGGAGAGATTTCCTTAATTAGAACTTCATTAAGCTCACACAAAGGGCAACTGAAAGGACAGAAAACTTATCTTTTAAGAGCAAAGAGAACTGTAGTTGACAGCTCTTCTTTGATTTAATTACTGTAACTGTCATTAGCAATGGGCCTCTAGAATTCAAGATGATAGCCAGTCCTGAAGTTCTGCCTTCCCACTTCTGCTCTCTGCTGCACCTGCCAATGCAACCCCGCCTGGAGCAGGAGGTGGCCCGGGTTCCCGCAACACACCTACCAGGGCTGAAGGGTCCTCGTGGGCCTTTGGGGAAAAGATGTTGGTTGGGAAAAACAGAAGCCTTTGTCCTTGAAATTTCTAGTAATCCTATCACATTTATATGGGGAATTCTATACTCAAATGTGTGTTGCTAAAAAGATGATTGAAAAAGGAAATTTCTCATAAAAAGGAAGGAACCCTCAAGGAGGCTCAATAAAACATGTTTCTAAAGAGTGGGCTACAACAAAAGACTCTTGGTAGACACTGTTTAAGACACTCTGAATTTAAACATGAACCATTTTAGAGAACAGAAAGAAAGGGTTGAAAGGCAGAACTGGGTTAGAGCAGAAGCCTCAGCATCCCATACAGACAAGGGTCCATTGGTACCCTTGTACCAAAAGTGGGAGCTCTCTTGACATTAGATGACATGAAATTCTGGTCATCCATTCTCTCCTGGCACTCAGTAGAAGTATATAGAGGACTATGGCCTTTCTGAATCGGTAAGCAAACACCCGGACAATCCACATAAGATAAAAGGAAACATGTCCTCTCTCTGCCAGATGGGGCGTGACAGATCCAGGTGAAGAGCTCCTGGCCTTGACTGTCTTCCTTCACACTCCACCCTTCAGGAGCCCACAAGAACCAGACCCACTGTTATATTTTTGGAAACCATACCCGAGTTGCCTTGGAAGTTTTGTGTAATGGAGGCAATGCAATTGGTAGAATCACATTTTCTCAAAAGAGTCAATATGAAAGAGTTTGCTGGTATTGCATCTCAGAGAACCAACATGCACTATGCATTAGGTGGCACTAAGTTCCTGGTCCTCTGAACCATCCCCAGCATGGTGACTGATGTTTGTCTGTCTTCCCAGAAAAACAAAATTCCTCTCGGTCGCCCAGGGAATGCGGGTAGAAAAGGTGTGCAAAGGCTGATGATAGTGAAAAACTAAGTTACTTCAGACTCAGCAAACTGCTCAGGCAGATGCAAGTCTCATTCTTTGTGTAGCAGAGATTCTATTGAAATATACAGTTGACCTTTGAACAACATGGGGGTTTGGGGTGCCGACCCCACACAGCTGAAAATTCACATACAACTCTGACTCCTCCAAAATGTATGTGTAGTCCCTCAGTATCCAAGGAGGATTGATTGGTTCCAGGACCACATGCAGATCCCAAAATCCATGAATCCTCAACTCCCTTAGAAAGCATGGATGGCATGGAATAATGCCTACGGTTGGCTCTCTGCATCCGAGGGTCATTGAAACTGCGGGTGTGAAACACAAGGATACAGAAGACTTACTGTATATTTATTGAAAAAAAAATTGTGTTTAAGTGGACCATCACAGTTCAAACCCATGCTGTTCAAGGGTCAACTTTACTGGTCTGATTTCACAGCTGTTAGGCAGGTAAGCTTCCTACCGAAATCTGCAGAGAGTGGTCCTTTAGGAAAACCACAGTCTCAGGGATGGATATTTCTAGAGTAATACCAAGAAAGCCTGCTCATTAAAATCTTTGCAGTAGTAGAAGTTTCATTTTTTTAAATAAATTATATTAGGTGTCAGCAAGGTTAATCTATTAAGACATCAGAATTAATTCCTAATGGAACTTTCTAAAGTACATGTACACATACATGCATATATATTCTCTATTAAAATAAAATAGACAAGTTGGACCAGAAATATAAATAGAGGTATGGCACAATCTCCAGTAAATTCCTCATAATATTTAATATTAACGCTTCATCTAGTTTAGGTATCATCTAATTATGGGGTTGGTGAAGCTTCAGGGAAACTTTGCAATGGAGTTCAGAATCACATTACATTTTCCTTATAAAGTGTATATTTGGTTTGTTTTCAAATGTGCTGTTTCTCAGCATTCTTGTAAATTAAGCTGTCACTCATCACCAAGCAACATCACCTGTTCAAGGGCTGTACTGCTCCACACAGGATGGGCAAACCTCTGGAGGCCCCATTTCTGATGAGCTCACTTAGTTCAGCTGGTTCTCAGCGTGGCATCAAATATTTTCAGCCCTGGCTATTGTCTGTTAGGAATCTCATTAATATTGTATATTAAATTAGTGTAAAATCTGCATTTACAAATATATGTTAAAATCTATAATATACTATTACTCATATGGGCTTTGCTCCATAAAACCTTCACTCTGGATTCTGCCTGGCGCCCTGTGCTCCTAGTTTAAGCTCGCCGGTATCTCGGCCTTTCCTTCTTCCCATTGACCCTTGTTTCCTGAGTGGGGGAGCAGATGTGAGGCTTATGGTCAGTTTCATCATGAAGCACAGCAGAAGAAACACAGACTACATATGTTAACCTTAGTTTTCAAGAAAGAGTTCATCTTTTCCCTTCTACTTAGTCTGCATTATAATCAGAACCAGAATAAATAAAAATAAAAATGAGATTAAGATGAAAATTATGGTAGGTGATCTTGTAGGCTATTATATGTTTGATAGATGCAAGTCACTTTTTAAATTCTTAGTATAAGCAAAACTTGTAAGTTAATTTCCTCAATTAGTTTTAAAGTGCTTATTATATCATTTTAAATAACTAAGAAAGCAAACAAGTAAGACAAAGCAAGAAGCAAAGAAACCAGTGTGTAGCCCACAGGGGCACTCATTTAAGGTCACAACATATTTTCTACCCTCCTCGCCTCCCTTACCCTCTTTCTCCTTCTTTCCTTCCTTCCCTCTTTCTACAAAACTGTATTGAGTGACACCCGCATTCAGTGTGCTATGGGCAAAAGTTACAAAGATGGCGGTGACGTTGGCTCTGCCTTCAAAGACACACAATCACTCAGGGGAGAGCAAAACACAAATTCACTAAGATACAACGCAAATGCTTGAACTAGGGTATTACAAATTACTAAGGAGCTTCAAACGAGGGGAAATTAAACTTCGCCAATATTAAGAAAGCTTCAGAGAGGAGGCGCCACAAATTGTTTTTTAACTATTAGCATTTAGCTTCAGAGAGAGGTAAAGGACTTTTCAGGCAGCAAGAAGGGCAAGTGCAGTCAGTCCTATTTTAAAAATCCTGATGAGTAGAGATCAGTGCTTAGTTTGCTCCATTTCACACCCTGACCAGCACTCATCACACAGGGTGTTTCTGGTTGTTAATGGAAGAGGAAATGAGGATAAAAGTGCATAGGTGAGTTGGAGTCAGAAAACAAAGGCATGTGTGTGCCACACCAAGGAATTTGGATTTTATCCTCCAAGTACTGGAGATTCTTCCAAAGTTCATGGCAAAAGATGTATTTTCTAAAAAGAGAGCTTTGGCAGCAGAAAGAGACTGGAATGGAGACTATGCTGAGTACTGATACCGTTATGATAGCCCTAGCTGAAGAAGACACAGGATGAGACCTGGAAAACCTCAACACAGCAGATGGGGAGAGGAGACAGGTAGCAGATGTCTCCTGAGACTGAACTTGATGCCAAAGTTGTGCTGCAATGAGAGAGAGCAGTCAAAGGTGAATTGATAGCTTCAAGCTCGAGCATCCGGGGGGTCTGGGGGTCTGGGCACAGCTGGAGAGAAGCAAGTTAGCACAGAGTGTACTAGAGATGGGCATAAGCGGAGGGGAGCCAGAGAACCAGATATCTTTCCACCTCTTCATGATACCCCAGGGAATCTTTGTGAGAAGCAGTACATTAACTATATGTTTGACAAGCCATTAAATACAGCATTGAGTTCAAAAAAAGGAAGAATCAGGCAAACAGACAAAATAGCAGGCAGAAAGTCAAATTAAAAATCTACCTTGATTCAAAGGCATGTTGGATTTTTAAAAATCCATAGAAGTAATAGGATATAATGAAGATTTAAGCTTTAAATATAACCTAATACCCATCTAATTAGGATAATAAAATCCACGGAGTTGCTGTGCCATCACTATGCTAATGTAACTCAACTCTGCCACCTTCTTTTCTCACACTTCGCTGGAAGCTGCTGCAGTGACAGCAGAGGCGGTTGGTGGACTGGAAGGGAGGTGGAAGCACACACCTGGAGCCCAAGACACCTAACCGGTAATGTGCTCAGCCGCTGCTGTTGGGAGGGGTTTAGGGTGCTATGCAGGGAGAGTCAGGCCTCCGCTCGAATGGGAAATTATTTTAGGTTCTGAGTCTCGTTAGGAAGAAAAGGCTCCTTTCCGCCAGTGTTTTCTTTTCCTCACTTTTGACCGGAGTCTGAAAAAAACCAGAAGCTTTTAAAAAAGAAGATACACGTATTTGACTACATAACAAATTTGTAACAAAGCCAAAAGACAAGTAGATTTGTGGGGAAAAAAATGTAAAAGGCCTCTTGCACATGGAAAAGAGGTGATTAATAAACAAGCGAAAATTTGCCAAGGATTATTTGATCAAACACACATGGCAACCTGACATGAAGCAGTGTTCACACTCAGCAGTAGTGGGGACATACAGGTGACCGACCACGGCTTCACAACGGCCGGGGTTGGCCCCTTCCAGGCTGTCCTCACCACGGCTGGCAGGTGCAAGGATGCTTTCCATGTATGTTTTACAGCTGGGAAGACTGCGCATTTTTTCCTCTGCATCTTTCTTCCCTTACCCATGGAAATCCTCCAAATTACCTTTCTAATTTGAATATATTCTTTTAGAAGACTACATAAATCTCATGGTGTAAGTATAACCTAATTTATTCTACCTAGTAGTAGACATTCACTATTTTTTGGTATCAAATCTTCAATAACACCATCAGAAATAGAGTCTTAATTATATGGCTTTTATTTCTATGGAATTGCTTTCAAGGTCGTCCAAGGTTTAGGATTACTGGAGCAACCCGAGTATTGTGTGCGTGTACTTTCAGTGTCAGCAGGTGTTGTTGAGGACAGCCGTGAAGTGCAGTGCATCACACAGGGCACACTGTCAAGAGCTCAGTTGCCTGGACTTCCTCCAGGCCTTGGGCAAGGTATTGAAACTCTCTTCTTCAGTTTCTTTCTTCATGAAATTGGAATATGATAATACTTCCTCGTAAGGTTTTACAATGATTAAATGTTACTCTATATACCTAATGTACTTGTGCATGCAATTATATGTACATAATGTGCACGCAATATAGTGACACCTCCTTCTAGCAAATGTACCATAACCCTCGTGATTATTATTCCTCAGAGAAAAACCACAGAAGATGATCATAAGAACTCATTTCAGAACCTTTATTGCTCATTGGATACAGGATGTGGGATGATTTTAGGTGGTATGTAAATGAGATTATTTTTATGTTATTCACATATTAAAATTTATTGCATCGAGAAACTGTTTTATCCATTTACAGCCGTCATATAAATTCCTTTAAAATAAATTTAAATAAGAGCATGGATAGCTTTAAATTAGAAATAAGTATGTTGATATAGTTATACACAAATATGGCAAAAATTATAAAGTTTGGAAATGACTGAAGTTTGGGAATGATTGGTATTCTATATGTTCAGCATATATTTTTCCAGTGTTATTGAGATATAATTGACATAAGTTTAAGGTGTACAAGATATGGATTAAACTTAAATATATTGTGAAATGATTACCACAATGAGTTTAGCTAACATTTATCATTTCATGTAGATACAAAAAAGAAAAAGAAAAAGTTGCTTCCCTTGTGATGAGACTTCGCAGGACCCACTCTCTAAACAACTTGCAAATACTCCGTACACCAGAGTTAACTGTGCTCATCATGGGGTGCGTTACACCCCTCACGCTTACTTACCCTGTAACTGGAGGTTTATACCCTCTGTCCAATTCACCTTCCTCTCACTCTGCACCTCTGGTGACCTAGACCCAGTATCTTTTTCTTTGACTTTATTATTTTTTTATTCCACATATAAGTGTGTCGATAACAGTATCACTCTCTCTTTATGTGGCTCATTTCATTTAGCACAATGCCCTCAAGTTCCATCCATGTCATTGCAAATGGCAGGATTTTTTTATGGCTGGATAATATTTTATTATATATACTATTATATTCCTATATATATACACAATGTGGGGCAAAAGTAGGTATATAGTTGTTCATTTAGAATGTGTAATAACTAATAAATAATAATGCAAGAATAAACTGTGTTTTACATACTCACAACTATTAACCTAATTTTGTACCTGTTACATATTCCAGGTGTGTGTGAGATCCATTTATAGATGTTCACAACTTCTTTATCCATTCACCTGTTATTGATGGACACTTAGGGTTCTTTCATGTCTTGCCTATTGTAAATGATGCTGTGAGGAACATAGGGATGCAGATATCTCTTTCACATTGTGTTTTTGCTTCCTTTGGATATACTCCCAGAAATGGAATTGCTAGATGTGGTGGTTCTCTTTTAAATTTCTACAGGAATCTCCACACTGCTTTCCTTAGTGGCTGCGCCAGTTTATATTCCCACCAACAGTGCACGAGGGTTCCTTTGCTCCACATCCTCACCAACTCTAGTTGTCTCTTCTCTTTTTGACGATGAGCATTCTCAGAAGTAGAAAGTTATATCTCATTGTGGTTTTGATTTGCTTTTCCCTTATGGTTAGTAATGATTAGCACCTTTTTGTGCACCTGTTAGTGTGTATCTTTTTTGGAACAATGTCTATTTAGGTCCTTTGCCTGTTTTAAATTGGATTACTTGTTTGTTTGTTTACTGTTGAGTTGTATGGGTTCTTCACATATTTTGGATACTAACTTTTTATCAGCTAGATGGTTTGCAATATTTTCCCATTCAGTAGGTAGTCTTTCCTCTGCTGTGCAGAACCTTTTAGTTTGATGTCCCACTTGTTTATTTATTTATTTTGTTGCTCATGCTTGACATGCTGCTCATGTCATATCCAAAACAAACAAACAAACAAAAAACAAACAAAAAATAAAACATTGCCAAGACCAATGTCAAGGAGTTTTTTCCTCCTAGGTTTTCTTCTAGGAGTTTTAGCCTTTCTATTCCTACATTTAAGTCTTTAATCCATTTTGAGTTAATTTTATCTGAGGGTTTAATAAGACAGTTTTATTCTTTTACATGTAAATATCCAATTTTCCCAGCACCATTTTTGAAAAGACTGTCTTTTCTCCACTGAATATTTTTGGCTGTCTTGTTAAGCATTAGTTGACCATATATGCATGGGTTTATTTTGAGGCTCTAATACTCTGTATTATTGTCATGTATTGTTTCAATTCTTCTCCTTACATTTGCTGTGAAAAATTCCTCTGGGCATTAACTAGTACCTACACCAGTGAGTTTTACCCAGTGCTGGCCTGCTAAACCAGCTCTCTGAGAAATGGGGAAAAAGAGGAAGGCAAGCAGACAGGCAGGCAGGAAGGAAGGAGGGACTGTAGGAAGAAAGAAATTTTTGATTTGTACTGTTTGCTGATTTCTGTGAGGTAAATACTCCTACCAGGGCCAATTTGAAGTTACCAACAATTTAAACTGGCCTAAAAAATGTCCTGAATATTTAACAATCGGCCCGTTACATACTAATCTGAGCCAGCGCCAGAATACCACCATCCTACTTAGCTGGTGAAGTCAAGGTTCTGGTAACTAAAATGGATAATAACGATATGAACACAGTATTCTGAATTCTGTCTGCATAAGTTGTATTTCTATCTCAATGGTCTAGAATTTTAAAAAATGTGCAAGAAACAGCTGGTCCTGAATAGAAACCTAAGTGTTCAGGAACAGGTGGATAGTTCTTAAATTAACGGGTGACACTCTGAAAGAAGGTCGCCCCATGCGATGATCTTCGTGTCACTGCACTGTGAGACACAGCCATGGCTCATGGGAACATATCTCTCTAATGACACAAATGATGTGCATTCCAACCAGTTGCTTTGTTCCTGGTACATGTGCTAGGTGTGTGAGACCCACTTACAGATGTTCAGTCCTCTTTGTACCTGGGGTCCCTGGAGTTTGTGCCATTAGAGTCCTTACACCCTAAGCCACAATACCCTGTCCACGTGGCTGGGAGCTCCTTCAATGCCTCAGCATCTTCCCTTTTCTATTCCCAGGGTCTAGAGGATGCACATGCTCAACGAATGTTTGAGGAGTAGATGACTAAACAAACAGCTCTTAGAATTCGCAGGGTTTGAGATACCCTCTTGTTTGACTCCCTAACATGACAGGCGAGAGACCTGGACTCCGCTGCAGTTAGTGATTTTTCCAGAGGTCACACCCCATTAGACAGCAGCAGCAGGCAGCAATTAGACCCCAGGTGCCTAATCCTCAGTGTTTCTTTCATTTGGTACAACATATGGCTGATTTATCCTACCTTGTTGCCCGACAGTGTCTAAACTGGTCCCACCAATTTAGAAACATTCTTGCACCCACCAATAAAGAAACATTTACTGAGCACCTATTCTACACCAGGTGCTCTACATTTACTGTCTTCTTCCTTCTCTCCCTACCTCAATGTTTCCTTTTTTTCTTTTTTCCTTCAGGGACATCAATCCAGCTGAACACCTTGGGAATAACGTCTAGAATGGACAAAGTCAGGACTATTAAACCTACCGATCACTGGCCAATCTCATTGGCCTTTAGATTTGATTGAGGATTGTATGTGGGGGGTGATTTAAGAACTCCATCCTAGTCAGCTGCTGAGCATTTCAGGTGGTCCAGCAATGGCCCACAGTCCCTCTGTTCTCTGTCTGCATGACAGCCACAGATAGGATGTTTTCTGGAAAATTTCCCTGGGTCCTCATGCCTGAGCTCACTCAGACTGGTTCACTGGTGCTAAGAGTAAAGATGAGGAAAGCCTGACGCAGCCCCCTGGCCCAGGCCCTGCCATTTGAACAACATGCAGCTTTGAAAGGAAGGCCACATACATCACAGTCAGTATAGAGTGACAAAGATCCTTTCATTTTTGTGACTGGGACATGGAGGGAATGAGCAAGCAAATTATGAGTAGGGAAGACAGGCTGTATGAAGAGAATTTGAGAACTAGTGGGCTCCAGTGAGTGCGGGCAGGGAATTAGGTTAATTTCTAAGGGCATATGGGCTACAGGGACAGCGCCTTCTCCATCACTGTAGGGAGTGGACAATTAATTCCTTGTCACTTGGAACAGTGTTACAGTGACTCAGTTTCTGCAGAAGGTTTTCTTCAGGCGGTAACAGCACAGCACAGTGGTCATGGAACTTTGGGTTCAGTTCTCCAATGGCACCATTTAGGGGTTAAGTTTGCCTGTCCCTGTCCTGGAATTTGCAGAAGAAGGTCACTGGGAACTCCTGGCTAAGACTTTTGCAAAGTCCTGCTGAGGCACATTTCACCTTCTCACCCTTGACCCACCTTCCCTCACATACGTCACTCTGGTGCCCCAAGAAATGCCAGGAGCTGAAAAAACCGAAGGGGACCTGCTGCTGTGAGACCCGGGGGCCCCCCTGACCCAACCCGCACTCCTCAGAGGCTTCTAAGATACTGGGCAATGGCTCTGCGTTTCAGGTTAAAAAATAATAAAATAAAATAAAAATAAAAATAAATTGCACAGGAAACAGAAGGGCCTGGCAGGCTTGGGATTAGAAAATTGGATAATCCACTTGAAACCTCAAAGCCTGGGCAGAAGTAATACAAAAATTAAATTAAAACAAAAGTACAAAATCTCTCTTCCTAGCTCTGACACAAACTCACCTCAGATGCCGAACGTCAGAAAGGATAATATCACAATTAGAAATAATTCAATCTTTCCTATCCCCTCTCTCTTACAGATATGGGACTTGAGGTCCAGGGACAGCAATGGCCCAGAAATAGGAAAAGGAAGTGACCTGTTATTTTTACTTTTAAGTTTTTATATGCTAGGTCTAGTTCTAAACACATTTCCACTATTAATATATTTTATTTTCAATACAAATTTATGGGGTTATGTAATTAATGCAATCATCATCTTCCCTAGTTTTCAGAAGTAGTATCTGAAGCACAGAGAGGGTTAGTAATTTGCTCAAGGTCACACAGTCTGTAACTGGCCAGACTGGGACTGGAACCCCACCAGTGTGCTTCAGCATGGCCAGGTTGCCATCCTGAGCACAAAATTTCTCCCTGTAATACTCTGCCATTCAAAGGGAAGCTCATCCCCGAAACAGAGACAGGGGGCACTTAATGCAGCAAATACCCAATGGGTTTCCATCTAAGCACGGGTCCCAATCAATTTAGTGGGAATAAGCCAATTCCCCTCGATCTTTGATGCAGAAGTGACAGGAGAAAAGTAATAGGGAAACAAGCATTTAAAAAATGAGAAGTACATTTAAAAAAACCAGAGTGTTAATTATTAAACAAAATGTACCTTGCCTGAGAGAAAACCAAAATATAAAGCAGTCAGGACTAAGATGAGATGAAGAGGCCAAATCATCTCATTGTGTCCCAGGAAACTTCTTTGTATTTACTCATTAAATAAATATTAATTCATTTATTATTTAATTTATTTATTAACCCACTTATTACTTACCAAGTGCCTTTTCAGTTCTGCAAATATAGTAGTGAACATAAAGTCCTTGCCTTCATAGAGCTTTAAAAAAGATGATAGGTAATAAGCAAATAAAGAAATAATTTAGAATATATGGCATATTGGACAATGATAACGCAACGCAAATAGGATGGGGATGGAGAGTGTGATTTTATTTAGACGGTGAGCCTGTGGCCATCTGAACCAGAGTGCCAGGAGAGGGAAGCACAATTGCAAAGGGCTAGAAATGGAAGCACATTTGGCAGCTTAGAAAAAAAAAAAATCAGGGAGGCTGGTGAAGCTGGTGCCCCGTGAGAGAAGGTGAAAGAAAGGAGCAAGAAGCGAAGTCCAAAAAGTCACAGGGAGGTAGATCAAGTAGAGTTCCGGAGGCAGTCTCCAAGATTCTTGTTTTTACTCTGAAAGGGGAAACTAAGAGAGGCAAGGGATGGCATGCTTTCCCTCTGGCTGCGGTCTGAAGACCAGACTAGACTGGAGACTGGGCTGAGACTGGGGGCTCAGGAGGGGCTGTAGCAGGCACCAGGTAGAGGAGGCTTGAACCGCAGCGGCAACTGTGTGGGCAGTGAAAAGGGATCCTGGCTGGAAAGTCGTTGAAAGCAGAACCCCTTGAGTTTGCTGCTGGGCTGTGCAGGGACGGACAGGGCCTTAGAGAGTGAGGAGTCCTGATGCCCAAGCCAGAGGCTGCGGCCTGGATTTCAGTCTCATGGCCGCGTCTGGAAAGGGATACTCAGCTCTCCCAGGCTGGCCTGATCTGCAAGTGTGAAAATGTACTTCATTCTCCTGTGCTTCAGTGCACAATCTTTTCCAAAACAGACTTAAGGAGATAAACAAAAAAGATGGAGCTCGGAGGCCAGAGAACTTCCTGCAACACTGATTTCTCATTCTTACACAACTTGGGCCCAACTACAGCTGGCCTGGCTGCCCAGTTCCATGTGGCTTATGAATTCAATTCTTTTGTCCCTCTAACTTGCTTTGGGTACCAAAACAAGGGCTCAAAGAAGTCACTTAAGAGAAGTTCAGATTATAGCCATTGCTAAATGTGCAGAAAGCCTTAGGGTACGGGACCAAGGCCCAGGGCTACGTAAATCAAAATCTGACCCTTTCTTGGCCCTCTGGATGAGAAATATCTTTTCCCATTCCTAAAGTATTCTGTCTGGGGCATTGGATAATTGACTTTTCCTACAGCTCTCGCTTGCTGTAGGGTTTGGGAGGTCTAAGGCTGTCCTATCTCTTCAGCCTTGTGAGTTCAGTCATCATGCCCAATTTTTGAATCATTTCAGTGGCTGCATACTAAACAGAGCCATGGGCTCATCACCTGTGCTCAGGCTACCACCCCAGCAAAGAGTCGTGGAGCCTATAGCACAGCCCCTTCAGCCTTTACATCTTTGGAAGGCTCTAGGAACCAGTCCTGCCCCTCGATGGTGACCTCTGGGATAGCTGGGCTCTCACTGTTTTGTTCACTGTCCTCTTCTTGTCTGTGGGAACAGAATGCTCCCTTGATGTCCTTCCAGTGGAGAATTGCATCAGGATATCTGGACTACAGAGTACCAGAGGGTCCTTCCAGACAAAGGACATTCACTGTGGAGTCCCTGAGAAGAGCAGGGCAGGTTTGTAGGAGGATTTTCCTCAAGGGAAAAAGTCCAGCAGCAGAAAAGCACTTGTAGATATTCTGCCCCAACTGAGCATTCTCCTGTCCATGAGGTCTAGGAGAAATGACCAGTAAGGAACTGGAGCGGATTTATCCCTGAGATTCTTAGGGATGAAATAGAAAATGCCCATTTTAAAGTTGTCCCCAAACCAACCACGCCGTCAGAGAAGTGGCCCTCTCGTAGAAAATGTATGGAATCTGAGACAAAGAGGACATCGTTGGGTCTTCACTTGGAAACTTACCACATAGGTGACCCCGTAGAAATGACTGCATTTCTCTGATCTCACTTTTTCTCTAAAATATAGATGATGTGAGATAATATCATGACTTGACAGAGGTTTTTGCGGGAGTAAATTAAACCATTTAAATAAAGCCACTGACACTCCAGTAGTTACTGAGGTACTGGGGTATCACTAGTTGGAGAGCAGGTGGGTGGGGTAGGTGTACTTAATCACCTATGAGGGTTCCATTGCTGATGGGCAACTAGCTAAGGACACAGTTTCATGATAGAATGTGGACTTTCAGATCTTCCTGAGGCACAAGGGAAAGATCTACCCAGGAAGGGAAACCAGAACTCAGAAGTACATAATAGCATTCATTTCCTTTTATTTCTCACACAGACACAAAAAAGCTGATGTAGATCTTAGACCTGGTGCTTGCCAAGCAACATTTGGAGTCATTCAGTAAAAGTTCTACATGATTCAGCCTGGGAGGATCCAGCAACTATTCTATTGCCCAGGCTTGTCCCCAAGACTCCCAGTATCATGTTCAAAATGAAACAGAGAGGAGATATTGTTTCATCTTGGTTTCCCTCCTAGACTCTGGAAGATAATAGCAATAAAAAATTCCACTGAAAATTAATGTTTTCCTACTGAAAAAGAGAAACAAAACCCCACCATCTGAGTTGTTAAGAATGAAAGGTGGGGGGATGGAAAGTCAGAGGAATAAGAGAAAGGAGAATAAAGGTAAAGACCAAGGCAAACCTATACCTGAAGTAAAAGAACACCCAACGTAATCACTGATGCTGGGGAAACATGACTCCTTTCAAGTGATGGAAACACCGTGCAGCAAATTATCACATACACTACAGGATACTATCGCTTCAAGAGCAAAAAGCATGTTCTCATCTCCTGGACTTGATGAAGCTGACAAACACAATCAAAGCCATTCTCAGTGAATTCTCAAGAGGAATGTGTTCAAAAGATTTTGTTCTGTCTCACAAGCGAGGCTAACCTGAGCACATCCTCCTACCCCTGTGCATCCAGCACAGACCAGCGGACTCCCGAGTGGGAGGTCCTTCTCTTGGGCCTTGTCTGACCTAACCCAGGAAGCGCCATGTTGCCACGACACACTTGACCTCCTGAGCACCGTGGGTGACCTAAAACGCTGGGGTTAACTGCAAACTACAGCACATATGGTGAGCATAAAGGGGCCCTTAGAAACAAATGCAAGCCTTGGACTCTTCGACTTTAAAATCAGGGTGATAATAATACCTTCTTTACCTAATTTGCAAGGCTTCTTGTAAATCAACAGAAAAATAATATGTAATAGCTCTTTATAAAAATGTACACAGTTACGTAACTGTCATTGATATATCATAGTTAATTATAAGTAGTGAATAAAATATTCAGTAAACTAAGCACTTGAAGGGGGTAAGACTCTAATATTTGCTGCACGTAATGGACCCTTGAAGTTACATGCCTGTTAGATTCTTCTACCACCTTGTGGGTTTAGTGCTTTTATCTTCATTTTGCACAGGAGTAAAGCAAAGCTCCGAGATTTTCAACTGGCCAGGGTCCCATAGAAAGCCATCAGGCAATCTGAGGTTTGAGTCAGGTCTTTCCTTGCAATCCACCCATTGTAAGAAGTAGATTGTGGGTGTGGAGAGTGACAGTTGAATGATACAACTCAAGAGGACTCTCTGGGAGAGATGAGGAACACAGGGCAATTCTGTGACCAGCTGATAGAGAAGAGTAGTGAGGATGGGCTGTAAGTGGAGGAAAAGAGGCTTCCTTTCCTCTCAGCCCCGTTCCTGAGGCATCTGCTCTCCAGCATTTACATTGGAATTTCCCGTCCTACATCACTGAGTGAAATGTATCTTGAAAGCCTAATACGCATCTTCTATATCTGACACTGCTACTTTCTGTTTTCTGTCTTTCTAGAAAATGCAGCATCAGGAGAGAGGTCTGGGTATTTACTATTAATTTCTCTTCTGAAAACAGGAGGGGAAAAACTCACCATTAATTTTTTCTGACAAGTACTGAAGGATAGAATATCCCAGAGAGCTAGAGAAAGCAAGTTTTGGTTACTTTGAAATAAGACAGGCAAGCCAGGGATGAGAAGTAAAGAAGCTGATTCTGTTCTTACACAAAATTCCAAATGTGGGACTGTGTCCCCTTCATGGTGGAATTGGACTGGCATCCCTCCTCCCATCTGTGGGTGAAAATCTGGCTGACAGAATCTGGATGAGCAGCAGATGTGGCCAGCACCCCTCCCTCCCAGGTATCAGGTGACTCCTGAGTAATAGACTGGGAAAACAGATACTGTCATAAATTGCGGTGGCAGTCCTGTAAAAACAGAAAAGGGAAAATGTGCTGGAACCAATCAGGGCTTCTGAGAAGCAACAAGACCTCATGGCATACCTCGCAGCCGATCATCTCACCTGACTTTGCAGGTACCAGATAATTAGTCCCAATGACTTAACTGTGAATAAAGTATTAAGAGATCGCCATCTACAAAATTGTAGAGAGTGGAACAAAATGAGGCAACCTGGCCCAGGATCAAAATAGCAATTTGATAACACTGCTATAAGGAAAAAAAAAGCCAACAAAGTAGATATGAAATCCCAAGTCAGAGTAACTGATCTCAAGCCTTTAGAAAACAAACATACAAATATAGGAGTCTTCATACTATGGAAGTCCCACGGCACTTGAGGAGGTTACCAAGTACCAAGTTTGCTTCCAGTATAACCCTTCTTCAGCCCAGCTCTGCCACCAAGCACTCTGGGATCCACAAAGTGAGCTTTCCATTATTGAAATACCTCATTCTCTTACTCATTTCTACTCCTTCAAACATACTGTTTCTTCAGGCATGTGCCTTCACCAACCTCCATGACCCCCAAATTTTCATGACCGATTTGAGCCTATCCTTTTGGGTTTCTCTTAGATATGTCCTCAAGAATCTTCCCCTGACCTTTAAATCCACATTATATGTATTCCCACAACGTACTGTTCTTCCCCTTCACAGTCTTCATCACACCATGTTGTCACAGCCTGTGGGTGTCTCCCACTAAAACGAGCAAGCCGGAACCCATGTTTACTTGGTTCGACAGTTTATCCTCAGGACTCTGAACGATATCTGGCACATATCAGGATCTCAATAAATACTGTACTGGAGACACACTCTTTGCCTTAAGGAAGCTTTTAATTTAGTGGGTAAGACAGACATACACAGTCCAAAGGAAATGAGGAAATGCTGAGCATAAAATAAGAACAGAACTAGCAAGCTTTAACATTCCTACCCGGAACATTACAGTTAATGCTACGGCATATGCTATTGCTTTCAATTAGAATCCCATCCCAATAGATTTTTCATGCTGGAAAGCTTCCCCAGGTTTCAGGGCAAAAGAGAGAGCCCCTTTTTAATCTCCGTCGGAAACTTGGTTGTCAATTTTGGACAGATATGGACCTTCGAGATCTATCTACTGTCTTGTCTATTTTAAAGGCAGAGCTGTGGTTCTGTACACTGGGCAGACAAGTAATTGTTTGTTTCCCTGCAGAAGCCCTTTAGTTTAACAGAAAGGACTTTGTAGGCGGTCGAATGAGATGTGTTGGAAAGAGCATAAGTTCTGGAATTAAAATGACCTTGGCTCCTATCCCAGCTCTGTAATTTACTAGCAGTGTGACTTGGACAGTTTCCCTGAGCCCTACTCTTAGCATTGCTATAGAGTTGTAGAGGTTAATATTATATTGCAGACTTGGCCTCAATAATTTTCGTCAATGGAATAAAAAGATTCCATACCCTATTTCTATCACTTTCTAACTGTGATGCTACAGAGCAAGTTTGCTAATCACTTTAAGCCTCGGTTTTCTCATCTATAAAGTCCTCTTTGCCTACATAATGTAAGGATTAAACAAGATATGTATATACAGTTCTTAAATTGGTGCCATAACAGATATTCAACAAATAAAAATCTTTATCATTTATTTTTGTATTGATTGTTATAAGATTTTGTCAGTGGTTTTTTTTTTGCCCTGCTCTGTGGTAGAATGTACCTGTTTTCTGCCTCTTAATTTGTATCACCCTGTGTAGTTGATCCAATGGATATATTTCCTTTTGTATGATCTGCAGCTTCTTCACCCATTGATATGGTAATGAGTGATTACATCCTTTGATTACATTACCTCCTCTCTCTCCTCTCTAGCCTCAGCCATAGATTTTCAGCAACCTCTTTAGGCCAGACTGGAGAGCCCTGGATATTCAGACCACATTTAAGGGAACTGCTTATATCCCACTGACTTTGCAATCTTGAAATTAACTTGGAAATACAATTACCAAACAGTTGAATAAAATACTTCTCTCCCCACTCAACTGATAGAATAGTGCCACAATTTAGAAGCTCTTATACTCTGAAAGGGGCATTTCCCTCAACATTCAGATTTTGTTCCTAACTATAAGAGGATATTAGGTTGTTAACATAAAATTGGTCTATTCAGCTTTCTGAGCCTTCTTTATGGAGGAGACAGCTGATTTCCTTTTTAGATACAAGTATATTAAAGTTTACAATTAATTTAGATAACACCCTGTGAGCTGATAGTAAAATGTCTAGCAATTGAATAATGAATATGAGGGAGCCACAGTCATCAGAGATATGAGAATACACCTTTATTACACTGATATAAAATCAGTGTGTTTTCATATGATTTAATTATAGATTGACAGGAAAAAGTTCAAAACAACAGATTAGCAATTTTAGGTAATGCGTATATTAAAAACTGTGTTTCCAAAACTACGATTAGCATTGAGCAGGTTAAATTCATCATTTTATAGAAGAATTTATAGATTCCAAATATAATAACTTGGTGTGAACAGAGGCAGCAGGGCTTGCTGTCTGATACAGGCAGATAGTGTCTCCTATGACATGGAATGGAATAAAATTGCGGAGTAATGTCGCATTTTTCTAAAGGCAGGCTTTGCCCACCGTGCTGTTTAGAATTCATAGGTGAAAATTTTGGTCCCAATGGCTTGCATGCAATGCAAAATGCAGAAACAACTGTATGTATTCTTGCACGACCTAGAGGGCACCACATACACTCTATTATGCAAATGTCATCTCTCAGTGTGTGCTCTAGGACAGCTGGTGGCCCTGGAACCAACAACAGCCTGTCTGTTCAGAAGGACAGTAGGATGTATAGGCTCAGAGGCATGCCTGAGGCCCAATAAAGACCTGTGGTTCTTTAGTTTGGCACCCTTCCTATATCTGTGAGTGATGGCTCACTTATCTGGGAAGAAAGACATCTCGAGCAGTAAGTACTCCATGCTCACAGCATTTTCAGTGATACACCAAACATGGGAGTTGATCAAATCCAAACCAAAAACTCCCTGGGGGTGAAAAAGGAGTAACTGAGAAACACACAATTTGCAAAGAGCAGTTATATCTGACTCCCAACAGGGAGGAGGGGCTTTCCTCAAAGAAACTACAAGCAACAAGGCACTTCCTCCCACAGGGGGACAGGACAGTGGGTTGGGGATTCCATGGCCTTCTTGCTCACTGACGTCCTGACATTCACTTCGCAACATCCAGTCCAGAATTTACATTGTTATGGACTGGATTCTCTTTACTATATTTTTAAATGGTGGAAATGAAAAGATTAAAGAACACTGTGAATTTCATTTAAAGCCACCTGCTGCTCCTTTAAGGCAATGACAAAAACTAACATTAACAGGCTGAACAAAGGAGCACAGTGGGCCAAATTTCATGTCAGAAGTGGACAATTATTAACATGCACTAAGAGCCGAAACTCTCTCTCTAACTAGAGAATTGTTGTTAGTAAGATTACATTTTAGGAAGAGCAAGAATATCCTACCATTTACCAAAGAAGAGAGCGTTGTACAAGGGTTTGGGCCAATCTTTGCACTCCTGCAGAAAAGTTCTTCGTGATAATGAAAGGAAAGAATAAAAGGAAACTAACTCTAAAAAGAGTGGTTTTATCCACATTATTTTTATAGCTAGATCACTACAAGGTATAACGTAATAATACAGGGAAACTTAAATAAAAGATGATACTTCGGAGCTCCTGGGTGCGGATGGTTTAATCTAATGTTCATGTTTCAGCCCACGGTCCTTTCATTGTAGAGGTTCTAAGAATTACAGCAAATGCACCAAGAACAGACCACTTTTCACCCCTTTAATGTCTGTGTATAATTTAACATTTTATTTATTTAGTTAGTTTATTTACTTTGTTGTTGGTGGTGGTGGACTGATTGACTGATTGATAGATTAATTGAAGGAAAATAAAGAGCAAACCTAAAGTTTAGACCCTTTCGGAATACTGTGGAATGTAAGATATTCTAAATATTATTTCCATGTAGCCTCACACCATGAGCATTAGCTAGAGGAGAGATTATGTCACTAGGAAATTTAAAAACATTACATAGTTGGGGGAAAAAAGAGCCTTGTTGCCCATCTGGAAACTGAGAGGGTCTGAAATTCTGTTCCTCTGATTCTTGGAGACCTAGTGTAGGGAGCATTTTAGGAGAGAAATACTAAGTACCAGTGACATAATTTGGGCTTCCATTTAACATAGACATTCAGATATCTTCTTGTTCTTTCAGACATACGTATTCCCGTAGTGATTTCCTGTGTAATTCAAAATGGCGTCTCACTGGCCCAAAGACCGAAAACACTCTAAACAGCTGGTTTTAGTCATTTATATTTGAACCATGTAGGGGCTCAGAGAGTCTCAGACGACCAGGAAAAGAAAAGAGAAAATTTCCTTCCAATTAAATGGTTCATATTTATTTAATCTTGCCACAGGTGTGACCCATTCCAAGTCAGGAGTCAGAGGTACGAGATGGTGCAAAGGACATCCTGAGCCCACTTGACACAGTCTTTCTTGTGCCATCAGCATCACAGGAAAACCACAGCAGTCCCAGAGAGATGACCGGCAACT